>SDVV010014023.1:0-14927 GCA_016164225.1 Gammarus roeselii | reverse complement strand
CTGCCATCACCACCAACACCAGCCCCGTCACTGTCACTGCAGCCACCACGGCCATCGTCCCTCCGGCTGCCATCACCACCAACACCAGCCCCGTCACTGTCACTGCAGCCACCACGGCCATCGTCCCTCCGGCTGCCATCACCACCAACACCAGCCCCGTCACTGTCACTGCAGCCACCACGGCCATCGTCCCTCCGGCTGCCATCACCACCAACACCAGCCCCGTCACTGTCACTGCAGCCACCACGGCCATCGTCCCTCCGGCTGCCATCACCACCAACACCAGCCCCGTCACTGTCACTGCAGCCACCACGGCCATCGTCCCTCCGGCTGCCATCACCACCAACACCAGCCCCGTCACTGTCACTGCAGCCACCACGGCCATCGTCCCTCCGGCTGCCATCACCACCATCTCCCCGAGGAGAGCTTCGCAATCAACTCTTGACGCTGACGGCAGGTCAGGTCTCTCTGAACAGACAAGGAATGACCCTGGAAGTACTTGTATATTTAGCATACTGACAGGAATATTTATTCTAACACACAACATGTTTTCTATCAAGAAGATTAACTATTTGTCCAATTTTTGTTGATTGTATTAAAGCCATAAAGCTGTAACTTGGCTACATACCAAATCGGTATTATTGCTATTAAAAGTTGCATCAGTGACTTCTCCACTATGAAATGCATCAATGACATCTCTAGTCAATTTTCGTAGCTAGCAACCTACAGCATGCCCCTGCGTTTTTGAATATATATAATAGAGCTCAACAAACTTTTTCAAATGTTTTTGCTTACCACGTGCAGGACTTATATTGGTCAATTATTATAATAAGTTTGTGCTTTTATTTCTATTTAATTGAATTAGTGCAGCAATTTTACTGCATTGTGAAGAATTCCTTGCTATTATTGATGAGGGAGCTACAATAATCCTTAATATAAATAGCTTTAATTAGATAGGTGGAGATGTTATCCCTGCCAATCTTGCTACAATTTTTAATCCATCTACAAATTAGTTTACTATTTTCTGGTTGGCAGGGTTAAATATGGCGGTTCAGGGATTGCATTCTCTAAATGTTGTTCAAAAGGAATGTTGTTGCCAATAACTACTAAATTAAATAGATATAGCATGTACAGCTACTATATTGGAGACAAATGAAAGAATTTGTGGTTCATTGACAACCTCTCGATCACTCATAAGTGAAGCAGGATTATTGTGTTTTTTTCCATAAGTTAACAAATTAATTTCTAAATTTTTCTTCATTTCCTTGATGGGCCTCAATCAGATTTTAGATATTATTTCTATGAGAAATAGGAATCAGTTTAGTGAATGGATTTTGTTGTAATGTTTGCATCCATATTAATACGCAAGGGGATGCCTTCTGAATCTACCATAGTCTGCATGTTTTGAGACAAGCATGTATGGTCCTCCATTAATCCTTAACTTGTTTGTTGCGCAGCTTATTTGTTATAAACGGGAAATGTATCTCAAACCGCTCAATAAGTACACAATGGAACTTGTACAAGCAACATTAGAGTTTATTGTGGATATTATAGCATTAACTCATGTTCCCATCACCTCTTGAAAAATTTAAATTTTAGAGATGTTATGTATTCAAAAGAGAATTAAAATTGCATATGTCATTTGGGAGATTTTGGTGTCATGGAGAAGATATGGTTATGGTTGGAGATATTTGTTATGATACAGCTGCGTTGCATGAGTTATGCAAAATGTGTATCCAGATTTTTGATGAACAATGATGAACCATTCCTATTGTTTTATTTTCATTATTAATATAAATAGCAACAAAATTAGTTTCAATATCTGTCCTGCCAAAAGTTGTGCAATTGCTGCCGAACAAGGCCTGTTTGGGTTCCTTTCAGTACCCCGGATGAGTCTTGATACAATTCTGTTGCAAGTGAAGCCCATCATCGCGACACACTGTCAATCTCAGCCCAGCTTGCAAGGTGTCCTTTTTGAACAATTAACTTGAATTGTAAAATATCTTACAAAAATAAAACCATTGAAAATGGTCTCCCAAATTGATTAAAAATCATTTAGATTTCTGCTAGATATTAGCGGACATTTTCTGGATGGAATAATTAGGTCTTGTCTTAGCAGATTGATGTCATATGGTACATGAATAATTTGAAACTTTTGAAGTGGAAATGTGAACACTGATTCAAAACAAATTTATCTCCTGTCCTTGTATTCTAATGCTCTAATATAAATGGTATCCATTACAGTTGCAGTACCAATGAAGTCAACATGATTATCTGATAGCTACATTAATATAAAACTGTTGCTGGGTGGCAACAACAATGAAATGAAATGTCCTTGCACTAAAAAGATTTTCAAACAAATGCAAGTAATTGGCATGTTTAACCATTTGAAGCTGATCATAATGGACAATACATCATGTGGAATGAATAACAGGGTGCAGATAAATCTTATCCTATTGATGGTCATGAAAATCTTGGAAAATAGATTTTAAATTTGGAAAAATAATGTGTTAATTCTTTACAGAGGTCTAGAAACATCCACTGATGTTGATGGGAGTAATGATCATTCCAATTTGGCATAAAATCAATAGTTTTATTCTCAATCTATTGACACTGAATTGGGTTAAGGCATGAAGCTATTAATTAAGAGTGGCTCAGAGACAGGAGAAAGTTTCCAGTCAAGTCAATTGCTATTTGTGGATGAAATAGGACTGCTAGCAAAATTGGAAAAATTGTTTTGGCTGGTATCTGCTTGTGGTAGTGTATGTGAGACAAAGAAGCACCAGTTACTTATGGTGATAGCTAGTTGTCAATGAGACGTAAGGTTAGTTGCAATGTGAATTCATTTGACATTTAAGCTAAGTGATGATTGAGTCGTGAATAAATTTACTTTTATAACTTCGAGCAAAGCAATGTGATTGAATCCAGAAACTAATATAAAAGAGGTAACCTGTTAACAATAGATTGCCAGGCAACTATTGATCTTTTGCATTGCTATTTACATTGTTCTCATCTTATATTTATAGAGTAGCGAACAGCTCATAATAGCTACCTATATCCTATTCATACAGTGATTTCACCGTTTCACCTTATCAGTGTAAACCTCTGGTAGATAATAATAACTGGTAATGTGAACTCAAGTTTCTAGTCTGGTCGTAAAACGGTATGTATAATGTCTCTTTGGCAAGTTGAATTTTATTTGCTATCAACAGGTCAATGAGATTGAATTGGTCTAATCACAATTCTATTAGAGCAGGTAATTAAATGCTTCCATATCTTCCTTCTATTTGATTAGCTATGCACATTAGTTTGGCCTGCCAATATCCTGTCAGCTAACTTGATACGCCTATGATTCATTTTTTTCTGTGGTTGCATTTACATGTGCAATCAAATGTATATTTTTATGCGTATGAAATCTATGTATTTGTCTTTGATTAAATAAATATATATATTTTTAATATGTACACAGTGCTTCTAGGATGTTTTTTGTACCAAGATTCAAAGAATCCAATACACTTGTAACACCTGAATGCAGTTCTTGAAAACAGTTCAGTTTCAATGAGCTTAAACTGATGATAATCAGTTGCAGCTATTCATAGTATTAAGATACAGCTAGATGGTAGCTAGCTAAATGTTTTGAAACACAATGTATGAACTTGGCAAGCTTGATGCAGTTTCCATCTTTTGGATGAAGTATGTTTACCATCATTGCATTCCATACTTCAGTCAGAAAAGAATACTGGTTGGTCATTAAATTCTTTGAACAATGTAGCTATACCAGATGCGAGCGCTATTTGCTCCTATTATACAAGAGACACTGTGACATCTAAATGTGTCCAGCACACTATCAATTGCCAGAAGCTAATGTCATTCCTGGTGATTGTACTCGTGCTATGAAATTGAATCTTACTGTAATTCATGTGGCTAACTTCCAAGCTTAGACTTGCCAACTGTAACCAATGAATTCAAGTTTCTCCAAGTTGTGGGCAGTAAATGTAATTTGTACAGTGTTTTATGTTTGTGTGCACAGCTGTATTTGAATAGCTAATAAAAATCAAACATTACAATTTTTACTAAGCTCAAGGATGGCTCAGTATCCTGTGTCTTGGCCTTTCACTCGAGTGACCTGGGCTTGAGCCTCTTGAATGACAAGCTATAATTTTTGTGTTCTTCATGCAGATGCCCGTGAGGTCACTGTTGAGTGATGGAGAATGATGTGGACTATTTGTTGTAAGGAAATTTTTCAAGATTAGGAAAGTGACAAACAAAAAGCAGTCACACAACTCATCAAAGGAGCGCTCCCAGGCTCCTGCAGCAAGTGGACACTGCACCTGACCTACTCTTCGTACAGTGAGATAAAGGGGTCACTCAAAAGGATAATAATGAGTACATTCATAATGGGAAGTGAAGAAGTAGTAGTAGTAGTTGTTTAGCTAATATGATTAGATTAGGAGCATAGTGATCTTTCTTGAACATGCATCAACAATTAGTTTGTTTGAAGATTAGTTGCGGCCATATTTTATGGATTGGTGTTAACGTCGTGATTAGCTATTACTTTTCATTTAACACGATGGACTATGGACAAATATTCTCAGTATCTTGTGCATACTTTTTTCTGCCTGAGTTAGGAGTCTTCCACTAGAAGTGTCGAAAATAAGAAAAAAAGAGGTATTGATAATCAACATACAATTGTTTTGCCCACCTTCATATTAAGATAGCAGCTCCCTGTTATATTGAGCTGCTCAGCAAGGAGTAGCGGCTATGAGCCTCACTTAATTGTATCCATTTCAATCATGCATTGGTGCGGTAAGTAACTACATAGCTGCCTCGAAATAAATGACTAGTACAATTAATTTCATTGTTTCCGATGGTGCAGACGTTTTGCCCATCAAAACTTGGTTCGATGGGCTGATATCTACCTAGGTGTCATAGTGTGCCTCCGCCTACCGACAAGCGCCGCCAAAGCTATTCGAAACTTGTTTCCTGCCAAGCGTCCCAAAATTACTTGACGAATAGTTTTGTTAAATATAGATATGTCAGCACCGTATCCAAAGAATGTTTATGTACGGATACAGATGCAAGGCTGAATTCCCCAGAAGAGGAGTGGCCAACGGCAAGACGCACCTCACATTTCTCTCACACATCCATTGAACTGGGCCTCCTTAATCATTAATCAACATCCATGTACTCACACACATACCAAAACTGTGATCTGTCGCGCTAAATTGTACGGCCAGGATGTATTCAAGGCTCCTACGCCGCAGCTGATTGATCCTCCGGGCTGTAAACCCCATACACAGAAAAATGTATGTAAGCAAATGGCTTGGGTAGAACAATTAGCTACTACTCCACGGATTACTGGCACAGAAAGGGAGAGTTGCATCAAGTCTGGTCGAGGTGTGTCGAGATCAGTCGAAACACGTGGAGGCGAATCGAGTTCGGTGCGACGAGTCGACACTAGCTGAAGTGGTTGGAGACGAGCCGAGATGAAGGGACACGGGAAGCTTGGGGGACTTGGGTTACCCTCCGGGACTTGTCGGGCTATTTTGGGACCCGAGGAACCTCTGCACCCCGCTCCCACCCTGAAATGCTTGAGTAGGAAAATCAGTTATTACAGTCCACATGATTAATTGCGCAGAGGGGAGAGCCGCGTTGAAACTGGTCGAGGTGCGTCTAGATCTGTCGGAACGTGTTGAGTCGAATGTTGCGTGACGAGACTGGCCGAAATAAGTCGAGAAACGCCGAAATGAGCTGAGACGAGGGGACTCGAGGGATCCGGGGATCTCGGGGGACTTGGGTTATCCTCCGGGCCCATCAGGCTCTTTTGTGACCCGAGGGACTGTCCCCTCCACCTCGCTCCCCTAAAATAATAAGTGTGATGTCAATAATCTGAGCAGTTAGCTTTGCGCAGAGGCAGTATCGTAACCAATGAGGGACAACTGAGTTTGAAATTTACATCGCGTACTGTTCTTTGCGTCTAAGCTCCAAAGTTTTAAAAAAATTCAGGATATAGAAACTTTTTTTTTGCTGTATCAAAATAAGAGCCGGTCACTGCTCTAAGCCGAATATCGCTCCGAGACCGAATAGAGTCTAGCAAAGGTTAAAGTTTTCAACTAAATTGGAGAGATCGACTATCATCTCTTTAGAGCAAGAGCAAGAAGGCACCTCAGAGGGATATCCCCTGGGGGTATCCCAGGCTCACCCGATTTCCCGCGGTGTCCTCGTTATCCACCAAAATTCATTTGTCCCTATGTGTAAATACGTCTTGAGTTGGAAGATCCCTCCACCGTCCCCCCCTCCAGTTTGTAGCTACATCCCCTCCTTGGTGCACAAGGAGGTGATCCCCCCCTCACTGACACCGGGGTTTGTGAATTTAGAATCGAAACCAATTGAAATTAATGAGAAGCCACAAAAAATTGTAAAAAAAATCTAATCTAAAAAAATGAGATTCAAAATTAATTTTAAGAATAAATTTAACTGAACAGTTAGTGTATATATTTGTATATACAATAGAAACAAATGTAAAGAAGCATCAACCTTCATTACCCAGAACCCGGGTAGAAGCCGGGGATCAAACAATGGGCAAGACCATGCCCTATCGGAGAGGGCTGACGGGCCCTCCAGAGCGTCGCTCTCAAACCAGTCTGCAAGAAAGAAAGACGAACCCCCTCAGAAGTTCCTCATCGACAGGAGACCTGACTCGGGTCGTAATCGACGATACAAATAAACGCGTCTCAAAGCTGGACGCGAATATAACCGGAATGCAGAAAACCCTGGGCAAGATATGCAAAATGATGGGCCTTCCCGAGCTGGAGACTAAAGACTGCTCGGCGTTCTCCAGTGAAGTCGGCGAACGCCTCACTAAACTCGAGAACCTTTGTGCAACTATGAATACCCGACTGGATGAGCTGATGAAGAGAATAGAGGCCAGGGAACCCGTAACCTGTTCGTGTGCTTCCGCCTCTGACCTCTCTGATAACATCGCTCTCCTCCTAGCCGAAACTCGTAACGCCCGAACACCAGCAAACACAAAGAGGAGACAAAACACACGATTTGATGACCACAAACTATTCAACAACGGCTCTAAACTCCCCGAACACTTGCAAATAATATTTGATGTCAATGACAGACCCGATATTTGCCCATATAAACTACGAGAAGAACTGGGCTCCATGACGGCCGTCCAATTTTCAACATCACCGCCAGCGGCGACGATAGCTTCACCAGCCAGCGGTGACGATAGCTCCACCATTAAAGTAGACTCAAAACTTCAAAGTGACACTATACTCTCCAAAAACAGAATATGCGAAGAACTTTGCAAAATTATACCACACCCAACTTTTTTTTTATGAGCTCAGGCCTGATTTACATCGAGGGTCTCCCGAGTGATGAAGCCGACGAATTCATCACCGGACTCGTCCAATACGAGGAATATATAGTTGAAGCGAAAATCGCACCAAAAATCAAACCAAGAAGAAACAGCACCACGGCTCTTCTGCTTAAATTCAATTGCCCCACCCCACCTAACTCCATAGACATGTCTTTCGTTGACGCCAAAACCAAGGTTACACCATTCAAAAGACGTCCGATGCGATGCTATAAATGCCAGAAATACGGACACACAAGCCGAGATTGTAACGGTAAAAAAAGATGCTCACACTGCTCCCAAGACGACCACGATAAACGAGACGGTCCCTTGTCGTGCCCATTCGAAGAACCTCACTGCTTTTACTGCAAAGTAAACGGCCACCCTACGGGACACGAAGACTGCCCTCAGGACAAGACTGAGAGAGAGATCCTGCAATACCAAACTGAGCACTAAGTCGGGCGACGAGAGGCTGCGGCCGCGATTCGCTCCCCCAGGCTGACCCTCCCACCCAGGAAAGAAGATCAGCATCATTCCCTACCCACTTCCTCATAACGCTTGTAGATAGCGGTGCAAGCAAAGTTGCTCCCTCGATGAACCCATTCACCATGATGAACTCGCTCTCCAATTAACTGGGAGGCAGACCGATAAATATAAACCGACAGGGAAAGAAGTATCTGGCTCACGTCGTAAATATCGAACAAAGTAACGCCTGACCAAGAATTAACAAAATAGACAAACACAAAGTAAGTGTCGAAATACATCCGTTCTCCAATGCTACAAGACGAATTATATACACTTCCACATACACTCCCAAAACTGACCTAAGGGCTTTTGCAGCAGGTTTAGCAAAGGATTATGGAGTCATCAACGTTTCCCTAGCAGAAATGATCCAACCACGAAACATCCACACCACCGCATATCGAATCACTTTTCAGGACGTGACACATCGGAATTCATAGCAAAACAAAAACTAACCCAGTGGCGACATGGCCTGCAATGTGCAAAAAATGATTGGAATACGGCCACGTCATCGAATACTGCCAGCCATACATACCCCAACGCTGTAAAAGGTACGCCGGCGAGCATGACCGAAAGGACTGCACAGCCCGCCAACCTAAATGCTACCACTGCTCATGCCTCCATGAGGCAGGTGACCGCGACTGCCCAAAGCAGATGGACCAAAAAGCAATGACAATCATACAAAATGACCGCAGAGTCACACGAAAACAAGCCATCCAAATCTTTTATGACGAAAACCTAAACTGCCGTAATTTAAATTACGCCAAAGCAGTTAAATTTACTACTAAGTCTACCCCAACAGACAATATTTGTGTACAGCTGACACAAACTACTACCATGACCCCAAAATCCCTCTTCAGTACTAACAATACCACAACCAGCCCAGCGACCGCCCTCGTAATGGAGGCGGGCGCCCCAAGCAACGAATTCACCAGTCCCAGGAAAGCACTGCGATGGATGCTGCCTCGGTCGACTACAAGGAGAGGTCCAAGAACCCGAAAAGCAAAAGGTCAAGAGACGATGATTCCTCCGACGACGGCCGCGGGATACGCGACACCCTCTCGCCACGAAGCAGAAAGATTAGTAGCACCCCACAAACCACAGCTCGCTTCGATCAGAGCGTTTAACGACTTCTGACCGTCTTAACTTTGGACAACCTGCTGACCTCGCTAAACATTAATCGTAATGCTATTAAGCCTTCATTTTCCTACCGAATCCTTCAAATTAACACATCACCATGGATGATCTACTCACCACCGGTCAGCCTAGACCTGCAAATGTACCCTAAAGCAACTGCTCCAACCAACGCGTACCGGCAGGAATTCCTAAGACTACTTGAGGAAGAATACTTAGAGCACGGCCACTTACATATACACTGACGGCCTAAAACCGCGGACGAAGTGGGAGCCGCCGCTGTGTGCGGGAACACCCCACTCTCGGCCACTCCCACAAGAGGCCTCCGTGTTCTCTGCGGAGCTTCACGCACTCAAACTAGCCATCTCTATTGCAAAAACACATCGCTTCCCCAAATACGTCGTATTCTCAGACAGTCTGAGTGACATCACCCAGCTTATAACACTGCAATACGAACATCCAGTTCTACGTAAGATGCAGCTCGATCTCTTTGTGATGACCGAGACGGTTCAGGCAGTGGAATTCTGCTGGATCCCCGGTCACGCGGGAATAAGAGGAAACGAACTTGCGGACTCGCTTGCTAAACTAGCATCTACTCACCATGAAAATTTTTTTGCAAACATTACTGGGACTGGTTATCATCAACTCTTATGTAACATCCCGATGGGATGAAATGTGGCAACTGAGTGGACAAGAAATACTTCCAGTTAAACCCTCAGTCGGAGAATGGAAACCAAAGTCTGAAAAGACCATGTGTTCATCAACCGCTTGTGTACGGGACACACGTGGATAACTCACAACCACCTGATGGATGACTACGTAGGACCAAGCGCGCCACTTTGCCCCTATTGCCACCAAGTGGCTATCAGCGTGAAACACTTACTGATGGATTGCAACACACTCGCGGCAGCCCGACGATCGTTCCTACATCCTCCCCCTCTCGCCCTGCGACGAGAACAAATTGACCTCCAATTTTATTGCCATGTTCTTGCTCGCCCCACCTCCCCTACGTGTACCACAATCCGACAGCATCACCCCTATCTTGCTCCTTCTCCTTCTTCAGCATCACCCCTATCTTGCTCCTTCTACTTACCAATAAACTCCTCCATCCCGAAGGACCACCGTTTTCTTTGCTCACTTTGAGCAGGACACATTTGTGACATCTCTCTATATTCCTATAAACAGTAATGACCTAAGCATGCCGTGAGTTGAAACAATTCCGGAGACTGAGGATGATTTTTTGATGACTTGATGCAGCGCTGGCTGCTGGTTTGACGTTCGGTGCCAGAAGGACATTGACTCCAGTGCACTAGAAAGCCTTGACACACTCTAATCTAATCCTACATCCTCCGTGCAACCACAAAGCCTACTCACGGACCCAACCTACCGTAAAAAGCTTATCGCTTTCGGAAAACACACCGGACTCTACAAAGCTGTCTAAACCCCTAACACCTGTGCAAGTGAGGTGGTCTCTCCTTCCATTACGCACATAAATAACAACACACTTTACGAAGATACGCGTCAACTCTTTACTCCCCCGTACGCACGAGGACTCGAATATGTCACAATTGAAATATTTACGGACTTCATCTTGACATGACTAATATTTTCGCACGCGAGGCCGTGCGAACTTACCTGAATCAACGTCGGTCTAGCCCTACGGAAGAGCCTATTATGACTTACGTTGAGGCTCTGGTGGAAATGAGGCTCAAATCAAATCAACCTACTAACAAGGACCTTCCCAATCCACCACTCGATATTCGCTCCTCCTTTCAATATCGGAGCAGCTCTCGACGACAACCATTCACTCAACGCGTACCTCGAAAACCCTACTGGATGATGGCCTACCCTTGCGGGATACAACACGACAGAGGAAGTGTCCCCACCTCTGCATACCCATAACTGGCTTTACACAATGTCAGCTCATAATCTATCAGTGACGACGACCAAACCCACTCCACTTTGAACCCAATCAGTAGCCATGCAGGCTAGAAAGAGTCTTCCGCCACCCAAAACTCCTACTGCCTGCCAAGTGAATAAGAGCTCTATGCTCTCTAACCACCCATTATTAACTGAAAAACATCTGTCGCTCACTAGGGCACCAGCTGCCCCTCCGTCACTAACTCGCTCAAGCGCTCCATCTTATGATTCTAAGGAAAATGCGCGGGAACTGGAAAACCTGGTTCGTTGCTGACTAGCACTAAAAACACTGGCTCTAACTTGCACGACGATCATCTAACTTAAACAACCCTGCGTTGACCCATGACCACTAAAGAAGCTCTATTAATACTTGTGGACAATGACCGCGACCTCTACTGTACATACTCATGGGAGAAAAAGAAACAATCCTAATGAACTTTTAAATGAAATACGAGGCAACAAGCCTGTCAAGCCAGTTCATGGTCAATTCATCGGCATGAAGACTGAGTAGCTGCTGAATGTACAGGATGTCAGAGAATCTAACATTGGTGTATGTGGTTATGTACGAAGGCTTGTTGCAGTAGCATGAAATACTGTGGGCATCACCAAGGAAGAGGTGGAGGTGATGAAGCAGGAAAAGCCCTTGGTATGGACGGATGGATGGATGGTCGGCTGAGTGTCGTACAAAGAGTTGAGTAACCGTGATCGAATGGTTGTTGATACAACAAAATTGTGTCTTTTGTCGGCTGTCGTGCCGGTTGAGTGGCGTGGTGCTTGTAATGAATATTTAATACAACGGCTAATAAAGTATTTGTTTTTTTATTTAGTGAGAAAGGTGTTCGTGTGAGAGTGTGCTGTTCAAGAGAGTTGGAGATGGGGCGATCGCTAAGGAACGGTGCGGCATTGGGAGTAGCATAGGGCGTGCAGATCATATATTTGCTGTGAGCCAAGTCTGAGAAGAATGCAGCACAAGGAATTTTTTTTTTGAACCTGCGTAGATAAAAGAACCTGAGAAAAATGAGTTTATTGGGCATATTTTCCATGAGCTCGGACGTGCTTATTATACCAACTAAACGAGAAAGCAACAACAAAAAATAATGAAACGAGAACACAACAACACAAAACCAACGTAACGAGAACGCAATAACACAAAATCAACCAAACAAGAATGCAACAACACAAAACCAACGGAACGAAAGTGCAGCAACACAAAACAAAGTGAGGCTGCCATGGCCGAGTGGTTAGCGTGTCCGACTGCAGTGTCAGCCTCTGGTGCTGCATGTCGCGAGTTCGAGCCTCGGCATGGACACGGGAAACGGTTTAGCCACCCTCCTAACTAGGCCTCTAACTAGAGGGAAACGGCTGTATGTCTATACATACATGCACAAAGCAGAACGACAAAAGAAAAAATGGAGATGAGATCATTCATGAATACTGTTTCCATGATCACCAGCGCGCATACACAAGAATTGAGAATTCTAATTTCGACAAAGATACTGTTTCCGCACGTGCTGGAGTGCCAATTTACCAAAATTGATGAACTTCGCGCCCTACGGGAGAGCTTATAATGACTTGTGTGAGAGCTCCAGTGGACATTGACCCCTTAACTCTTGACATCTGATCTAAACTTCATCAATATGAATGACGTGGCCAGGAAGGTAAACGCAATGATTGGCTCGAGATCGTTGGGAGAAAATGAGCGTAGTTGGCAGGGGATTGGATTAGCTAAAGGGGCTCATCTCCACCGAAATGAGGAGTCGAGCAAGATGTTGTTTGTGGATTACACGGCCCTAGTGGCAGATTCGGAGGAGTTGTGTAGGCCAGTGTACGAGTTTGGTGTGGAACGGGTGGAAGGGGAAGCTGCAAGTAATATGGGTAGGTGGATACGGGTAAAGTAATAAGATGCTCGTAAAAGGATAGTTCGTGCGGAATCTGTAATTGCTTCAATTGTTGTTGGAGGAAGTTGAGTGTTTCAACTGCCCGGGCTCTGACGTGAAAACGAGGAGAGGCGTGGACACTGAATTAAGGTGTCGAGTGAAGATAGTGTTGAGTTATATGTGCGCGGAAGGGTGTAATAAGGTGCTTGAAGGGTGTACGGTGCCGCAACGTGGGAGATGTAAGAGGAAGATGAGATGTTGGAGAAGGATGGCCGGAGTGACGCGTAGGGATGTGATCAATAATGACTATGTTCGAATTCAAACTAGGATGGTGAGGAAGTTGGCGGACTGAGTAGGTTCCATGGTGGATCGGACGCATAGAAAGATAGATGGCTTGAGATTGGTGAAAGGGGATGGTCAGCAGAGGTGAGGGGGCGCGTTAACTTTGAAGGTAGACCGAGGTATAGCCATGAGTAGAGAATGAGTGTTAATAGACTAGTCTGACGCGGCCCAGTGTATTAGTTTTAAGACTGCCAAGTGTGATGAACTTTTGAAGTTCTCTGTTGCGAACCATGTTCTTTTTTTTACTTAGTAAAATTACCAAATATTTTCCAACTTATTTCTTGAAAATCGCCATTTTGTCATTTGAATCGCAGAGCTCTTGGCGCGGGTGCATGGCGTCTTTGAATTTGAATGCTGAAGAAGTGGTTCTTTTATTTCATGTCCCCAGTATTGGCGCTATGAAGTGACCACTGTCTTTATAGTAATATTTAGAATGAAACTATTGAATCATCTTGGTGTATTATTTTTAATTCAAGACTGCCGAGTGTGATGAAATTTTGAAGTTATTCGTTTCGTACCATGTTCTTTTTCTTACTTTGTAAAATTACGAAATATCCAATTGAAGCCATGGCGTTAGAATGCCTTGCAGCCGGGGCATTAGAATCTTGCTACCGTATCCACCGCGTGTCGTAGAAGCCGACTAAAAGAGCGCCCCGTAGCCGAGAGTAGAATCGTGCTACCATAACCCGAGCGTGTCGTAAAAGGCGACTAGAAGAGGCGGAGCGAAGGGGCTAGGAATCCCGTTCTCTGTAAAACTCTTCCTCAAAGACGGCAAGACGAGCGGGAGGAGGAAAGGCTCACGCCTCTCCAGCTTTACGCAGAGGCAGTATCGTAACCAATGACGGACAACTAACTGAGTTTGAAATTAACATCGCATACTGTTCTTCGCGTCTAAGCTCCAAAGTTTACAAGTTTCCAGGGTATAGAATTTTTTTTTGCTGTATCAAAATTAGAGCCGGTCACCGCTCTAAGCCGAATATCGCTCCGAGACCGGATATCGTCTCGTGAAGGTTAAAATTTTCGACTATATTGGAGAGATCGACTATCATCTCTTTAGAGCGAGAGCAATAAGGCACCTCAGAGGGATACTCCCTGGGGGTATCCCAGGCTCACCCGCCTTCCCGTGGTGTCCTCGTTATTCACCAATACTAATTTGTCCCTTCGTGTAAATACGTTTTGAGTTAGAAGATCCCCCCCCCCTTGGTGCACAAAGAGGTGAGCCCCCCTCTGACACCGGGATTTGTGAATTTTGAATCGAAACCAATTGAAATGGAAAAAAAAGCAACAAAAAATTGGTAACAAAAAAAGGTGAACCGTTACAAAAAAAAAATCTAGATTTAAGGATAATTTTATGGTTAAGTAAGTCAGTGTATATATTCGTATATACAACAGAAATAAATTTAAAGAAGGCCCGACCTTCGTTACCCAGAACCTCGGGTAGAAGCCGGGGATCAAACAATGGGCAGGACCATGCCCTATCGGAGAGGGGCTGACGGCCCCTCCAGAGCGTCGCACTCAAACAAGTCTGTAAGAAAGAAAGACGAGCCCCTAAGAAGTTTCTCATCGACTGGAGACCTGACTCAGGTCGTAATCGACGACACAGATGAACGCGTTTCGAAGCTGGACGCGAATATAACCGGAATGCAGAGTACTCTGGGCAAGATATGCAAATGATAGGCCTTCCCGAGCTGGAGAAAGAGGACTGCCCGGTGCCCTCCAGTGAAGTCGGCGAACGTCTCGCCAAACTCGAGAACCTTTGTGCAACT
>SDVV010014022.1:0-14927 GCA_016164225.1 Gammarus roeselii | reverse complement strand
GTGCTTGGGTGCTCATTATCAATACGCGTGGCCGGTGCGTTAGATGGTGCTTGGGTGCTCATTATCAATACGCGTGGCCGGTGCGTTAGATGGTGCTTGGGTGCTCATTATCAATACGCGTGGCTGGTGCGTTAGATGGTGCTTGGGTGCTCATTATCAATACGACTGGCAGGTGCATTAGATGGTGCTTGGGTGCTCATTATCAATACGGCTGGCTGGTGCATTAGATGGTGCTTGGGTGCTCATTATCAATACGGCTGGCTGGTGCATTAGATGGTGCTTGGGTGCTCATTATCAATACGCGTGGCCGGTGCGTTAGATGGTGCTTGGGTGCTCATTATCAATACAGCTGGCAGGTGCGTTAGATGGTGCAATATGATGTTGAAATATATAACTTAGGCGTTTGCCTTTCACTCGATGCAACTCGTGCCTGATCGACTTACTGGCATAGCCTTGCTGTTTGGGTTTATGAAACATGGATGTGTTAAGTGGGCACTGGGCAGTGCGCTCTATTTAAGCCCCACCACCATCGAGCTCATTCTTCCATTGTTGAGCGAGCTCGTTTGATCACCACCCTCACCAACCACCTCTTGTCTTCCTCTCCAGGGCGGCGGCGTGACCATCAAGAGTGAGTCTGGTGCTCCTGTCCTGTACTCCAGCAGCGGGAGTGTACCCCAACCCGCAGGGGGAGAAGAGGATGACGACGAACAGCTGTCCCAGCTCGCTCACCACTTCTCACAGATCAACGAGGGGCCTCAGGACGGGTTGCAGGTGAGGCCGTTGTACCTTGTGGTGGTAAACTCAGTGGCGGGAACAAACTTCATACGGAGAACGGCGGTTAGAGTGTCTTCTTGAGATGAGAACATGTTTTAGATTCAACAACGCACGGTGAATTAAATTTTTATTTTTTGAGAATGAAGATTACAGTAGATAATTGTCTCCTGGGAAGAGCTACTAAACCTCTATTTGTTGAGTTGACCAACAATTGATCTCGACAGTAGAGTAATCCTCTTGTGCTTTCTGTTTCCACGTATTTCTAATGAGAAATTGCTCATGTATGATATATTTTAGCCTTATTTACTTGCATTTGCATATTGTTTCGTTTGGTAGATTAAAATTACCAGTTGGGTAGTCTTAACATCTTATTGTCATGTGAGTCATAAGATAACATCTGTGATATCTGCGACAGGAGCTGGACCAGGAAGACCTGGCAGCGCTGCTGCCCGACGTCAACGCCACCAGCAACGGCAGCCAGGGTGATGTGACGACCTCACCCGCACCTCCCACCACTCCCACCAGCGACGGGGCAAGGGAAGGGGGACCAGCCACCCGACTACTCTCCTCGGAATGCCAGCAGCAGGAGTGCAGGGAGACTGGCTACGGTGAAGGCATGGAGCTTACGGGAGATAAGGAGGACGAGGAAGGTGATAACGATGATGATGATGATGACGATGAGGAGGAAGAGGACGATGATGATGAAGAGGAAGAAGGTCCTGAATTAATGGATGTAGACGCTAAGGCCGACCACAGACGAAGAAAAGAAAGGACAAAGAGTTGCGGTAGAGGTGGCTCCTCTGATACCTTGACGGTGCCTGTTGGTCTAGGAACAGCGACCACCCCCGGCGGTCAGCATGAGGAAGGGGTTGGTGAGGTCCTCAACTCGCTGCCGCATCACCTGGATACCTACATCCCACTCGACTGCAACCTCTCGAACGTGTCACCCGACAGCGGTATTCAGTCAGTTAATGGTTCTCCTCTTCACCAAGTGATGTCCTCACCTCATCACCACTCCCCTTTGTACTCGTCCTCTACTACCACTACCCCTTCTTCCCATCACCACCTTACTTCCGCTGCCAACACACCCCGCTCTGCCACCTCTGAGGCTTCCTCTTGCTTCACTGCGGTTTCCTCAGCCCCGGTGAGTTTGAATAGCCACCACCACCACCTCGGAAGCAGACCCTATTCTCCCTGCCAGGATTCTCCTCCTCCCCCCGTGCTGCAGCCTGCCATAACCCCACCTCACTTGGCGTCGTCTTCCCCCTGCCAGAGGCATTCTTACGGAGACGAAGATGAGGATGAGCACGGCAACCCCGTGTCGCCTGTAATGCCCACTCTGAAATGTCAGGTGGACCCTCCCCCACCCTGGTTGCTACTTCGCAAGTCGGAGCCTCCTGGTCTTGTGCCTTTCGGGGCCGAGGCCCACGAGACTGGTCTTAGTCCCGGTCCTGAACCATTAGCACGGACCGCTGATAGAGACACACCCGAGTTAGACGAGGATACGGAAGAACTCGAGCCTGTCGACACGATGACGAGCGAGTCGCAAGACCGCAGCCGTGTTGAGGAGATCATCGTCACGAGTGACGAGTGCCAGCCAAGCAGGAGCCTAGAGCAGCAAGGCATGAATAATAGCAACCGAGGACCAGGCAGACCATCAGTCACGACGGAGGCGGACCTAGAGGAGACTAAGAAGAGACCACGAGGCAGGCCAAAAGGATCCAAAAACAAGCGAACTTTGCTAGCCGAGAGTATAGCTATAGTTGGTGATAAGAACTTGCCGAGTTCTGATCATGTAGTATCCCTTACTAAGTCAAGTGATGAAGTGGTCGTTGCCAGTGATGATGTGCCTGAGACCGAATTATGCAGCACTGTTATAGAGAAAGAAACGGACGAAGCTGCTGCAAGAGACGATCATTTAGCGTGCTCTGGAAGTGTTCAGAATGGGGAAGAGAACGCGGCCACTAACAAGATAGATCCTTCGCTGGACTGCTCCCTAGATGGTGCTGATACAGGCTATGAACCATTGGGAAAAGACACCATAATAAATGAGATAATTGATGATGATGCCGCGAATTGTCCGTCAGTTGATGAGGAAGCCTGTGAACGCATGAACGCAGCCGAGGCTCTTAACTCGAAAGAAGACTCCGCCTCTAGGAGTAAAGTAAAAACTGCAACTACTTCTTCCGCTGATGCTCAGTCGAGGATCACTGCTTCAAAGACTGGCCCTATGATTGAAGAAACTAGGCAAACTTCTGCTGCTGCACCAGAACCCGGCAAGCTGAAGCGATCTGTAGGCAGACCTCGCAAGGTTCCCAAACAAGACAGCAGTGAAACGAGTTCAGTTTCGTTGCCTCCTGAAATCTCGACCAAAAAGTCTTTCTCTGATCAGATCGTCCACAAGATCATTAACGAAAAGGTCCGAAACAGCGAGAAGTCCGATAAATTATCCGTGCATGGACAGTGTCGCGACGGTGGGGGTGGCGTGGCTGGCGAGGGTCATGACCCTCCAGATGCTTCCTCTCTCCCCAAACTCTACAGCCAGAGAAGCAGGAACAACTCGCCCTGCACTGATGCCAGCTCCAAAGGAGGAGCAAAGGCTAAGTCCTCGCGGAAAGCGAGGGCTGAGGGAATACCACTGGAAGACAGGAAAAGGAAGCGTGGCCGGAAGAAGGAGCTGCCCGCCATATTCCGTAAAGTTTACGGCTCGCTCGTGGATGAACCTGAGACGTGGAGTAAATCTGTTGATCGTAGCGTCGCTGCCCACAAACCTTTGCCAACGATAGTCCCGGCGCTGACTAGACCTGCCTCAGAGTCCGTGCCCATGGTGGCTTCATCAAAAGCCATCCACAAGAAGAAGAAAAAGAAGCACATGAAGCAATTCAAGAGCAAGCACAAGAATATCGTGGACCCAGCGTTCCTGGTGTCCCTGGAGGAGCTCCTTGTCGGGCTTGAGGGCTGCTACATCAGCAAGAATACCGGTGTGAGTGGGCAAGCGAACAGTGGGGATAGTGGTAAAGGGGGCGTTGGAGGAGACATGACGCTTCCCGCCATCTTCCGGGTAAAACGAGGCTCTCTGCTTACGGCGCTCGGCAGCGGCAGCAAGAAGAGACGCGCCGCTGTTGATAAACGCGCCAGCGATAGAGAGTCGGGCACCGAAGGCGAGAACTCGAAGGAGAAATCGTCCGGCAAGCGGAAAAAAAAACTACAAGAAGTTCCCAAACAGGTAAGACAGGCTCCGAGCGTACCATTCACAGACGAAGTGCGTAGAAACGGTTGAGTTTCGTTATTGGTAGGATAAGCATTTGCTGTGTCTGCAGGGTCAGTTGTTTTAATCTAAGGGCGTGAAGTCATTCACTTAAATTAATCGTATTTCTAATTTTTGTCAGGTGTTAGCTGTAAGTCTTTAATTAACTTAAGTTATGTAGGTAGTCATGATGTTTTTATAAATATTTTTCTGCATGCTTAGCTGCTTGCAACATCTCAGGCGATAATCAGGTGTCCGAATTGGTATTTTTCATCTTGTTGACAGTTTCTCCTGTTCCATTCAGGGCCGTGACCGCAGTGAGGCGAATGAACAACGTCTGCCTCTTAAGAAGAGGCATCGACACATCTCAACGGCCGTCCCCACGGAACACACACTGTCCCTGACCACGGCTGTTCCTACAGAAAACACTCTCTCCCTCACCACTGCCGTCCCCTCTGAGCAAACGCTGTCCCTAACAACATCAATGCCTTCAGACCACACCCTATGCGTCACCACAGTTGGCCACTCTCTAGCCTTAAATTCTTTCTCCCTCACAACAGGTGCTCCCTCCGAACAGACACTATCCCTTATAACAAACACGACGCCTTCCACTACGGCTTTGACCGTCGATTCCTCGTCCTTTACGGCCGGTCACCCCCACCTGGGCAGTCTGCCTCTGCTTCCATCACCTGAGCACCAGAGACTGGCCCCCACTAAGAGGGACGAGGCCACCCCGCTGCTCGATACTGGCAACAGTTGTCGGGACACGCGCAAGTCTGAGAGTGGCCACCACACTGTTGTTGCTATGATCGATATGTCGGGGGGCTTCGAGGTCGTGACATCCTGCAACAACACCATCGTTAGCAGCAACAACAACAACTGCACCAAGAGCTTGCAGCTTGTCCATTCTCTTAATGCGCAGGAAGGAAATAGCCTGTGTAAGGTGATTAGGAGAAATGGGGAAGATGGCTTTGTGCTCGAGAACAGTCCAGAGACAAAGCTGAGTGATGAGCAGTCCGCCAGAGCCGAGATGGTCGCTTTTACATCCAGTAAATGCATTCCGCTGCATCAAGAGACAAACACCAACGGTTCTACAGTCCTTTCCGACCACCCGAGTAACTCCCTAGATAAGCATGGGTATGAAACCACTTTGCAGAAGAAGCTTTACGCGTCTGGAAACGGGAGTAGCAACTTGGATGGCGTCAGGTACAGCAATCCGTTGACGAGGCCACTTGACAGGGATCTGAATGGAGTGCGTTGCCGCGCGGTCACTTCAGTCAACACCGATAACAACATAGGTGACAATCATGCTCAGTCACCAATGTTCACCGATGGTAGCGTTAACCTGATCAACATCAATGCTAAAATTGTCGCTTGCAACGAGCCTTCCGGTAGCACTCCCAGCTCCAGAAATGCTGAGCAGATCCAGCAGTCCCTGTCTAGCACCACTCCCAAGAAGAGACATCGTCTGGAAGCAGAGATGAAGACCATTGCCAGCTACGCCGCGGAGTCTGCTCAGAGCAAAAGCATAAACCGGGCAGCAGCTTACATAGAACCTCTTTGTTTGTCGACAACCGGCACCTCCAAAAACGATTCTAGTCTTACAATTCCACCAAACGATTCCAGTCTTTCAATTACAGAATCGGTCGGTCTGACTAAAGTGAAATCTGGAATCTTTGATAAAGAGTGCGACGCTGTCTCTGCGGCGACAGGGCTAACTAAACCCAAGTATGATAGAAGCTGTAAAACCAAAGACACGACCAATTCTGCAAAGGACGCCGAGCAAGAACCTCCACTGCAAAGGGATCGGCCTAAGCTCGCTAGGAACGCCAAAGTAGTTGAGACTCCCAGACCACCGTCCGCAGCGGCTCAAGAAGAGGAGTGTCGGTCAACGACTCCTTCTAAGAGCAGTCGAGCGGGGGAACTGGTTTGCGAACAACGTGTGTCCACGCGTCACTCCAAGTCTCCGAGTGTAAGTCCCACGAGCTCTCCTGTGAAGCGTCGTCCCGAGTCTCGCGCGAGCACAATCTCCACGCGATCCCGCGCGGAAACGCTAAGCAAGCCTGGCACTCCCGACCTCATCGCCGACACCAACGTGTCTTCGGACAAGATCGCACAAGACATCATCATCACAGACGGCATCCTGGAGTCTGCCAAGGGCAAGATGGATCTGCTGAGTTGTAAGGTGGACTTGTACCATATGGACGGGCTGCTGTTGAACACCCCCAGCGTAGGCAGCTCTCCCACCAAGCTCAGCCATACCCTGGATGTTGAAGGGGAGTGCAGGAGCACGCATTCCGACAGCGACATTGCCAGTGAGCATGAACCACTGAGAGAGAGTGACCAGAGCGGCTTTATGTCCGACAAGGAGGAGGCGAGCGAGGCGGTGAGAGAACGACGAACACCTCCTCAGAAGCGCCTCAAGAAGAAGAGGGAACTTCGGTCGCCCCGCCACAAGACTGCGCTCGGTGCAGTCAGGGCTGCAGAGGCGGTTGCTGAAGACGACGAGGATAATCAGCAAACCCCGCTTCCCGCCCCTGCTAAAAAGAAGATTAAGAAAAGGAAACCCAACCGAACGGGCTTTCCGACAGTCAAGAGGAAGAAGAAGGTCTCCACACAGGCACCCTCTGCTCAAGAAGATGATAAAAATGAAGAAGCGGACACCGTGGAGCAGTCGTCCTCGGTCGAGAGAGACGACAATGATGAAAGTGAAGGGTACGATGACCAGCTGCTCTCTGATATACATGATAACGCTCATGATCAATTATTGAAAGTGGAAAAATCTATTCCTCCTCCACAGGAATCTGTTGAAGTCGAACCAAAGATTGAAGAGAACAGGTGCTCCTCTCCTTCATCTGATAAACCTGTTAAAATTGTTCGACTCCGAGGGCGCCCCAAAAAGAGAAAAACGCCGGTGTTGAAGTCAGCTTCAGAACCTTCAAATGTCGCGGATAGAAGGGCTATAGTTCCTCCAGATTCTCCCTCCAAGTCGCGAGAATTGAGGTCTGCTTGCAAGGACGCATGTGATGGTGGTGACTCCCCTGCTCCAAAGGCAGGCACTGAATGCGGTCGCTCCCTGAGTGAGGATAATGCAAAGGCTTCTACATACGATGAACGTGCCGATGATAGCCTTGGTGAACTGGACGACGCAGACCATCAACCATCGACTCAAGACGACAGTATAGTGTCTTGTGATACTCTTCCTGACATTAACGCTGTGGCGAGCAACGACATTGAGCCAGACACTTCTCCCTCTGCGGAACTTGTATCGGAGAGAGCAGTGGCGCGGTCCCTGCTGCCCTCCGTCAGCGTACTGCTGGCCGATGTTAACGGGTGTGGAGACGGCCGCTTGGCTCTCTCCGACGTTACCAGCGGTGGCATTAGCAGCAGGACACGACGCAAGCGTGAGCTGGTACTCGAAGAGCTCAGTAATCCTGCCCTCAAGAGGCGGAGGAAGAAATTGCTTCCACGACATGAGGTACAAGGGAGGGAACGCTGAACATAGCGACTAGGGCTTGAAGCTAACGCTAACTCGCAAAGCAACAATAATTGCTTAAAATATTCTTGCAGAACTTTGATATAATGGGCTGCTGATACATTCAACTTGCTAGGTACTTCCTGACTAGTAGCTCGTTAACCTGAGATTTCTATCGAGCCATAAAAAATCATCTACAGGCTGGCATAGTGTTCAAGTTGCAATCAAGAGTGCCTATTATTTTTGTCTCTTGTAAATCTTTCGATTGTATCTTGTACCTATAACTAGATTAGATTTAATTAGAATGTCAAAGCTTTCTTGTGGACAGGGGTCAATAACTGTAACCAAACTTCGGCAGCCGGAGAAGGTGGAGGACAGCGACTGTGGCATGCCCCTTTTCTCTGGCCCTGCCCCAACCTCCGAGGCGAGTGTCAGCAGCACTCTTGCCCCAACGGCGTCCCGCGCTGCGGTGGGCGGCGTGGGGGCGGTTAGCAGCGAGCCAGCCAGCAGCGACGAGAGCTCGCGATCACTGCTCGTCAAGCGTAGGATGCCGCGCTGGAAGAAGAAGTACCTCGTGGCGGGCCTCCTCTCGGACTACTATAAACAGGATGAGTGAGTAGAGAAGAAATATCGTGGGCTGGAGATATCTGTTTGAGATTAGGGGACATTGGCAGCTTGAGTTTATTCCTTGGGAATTCAAATTCCAAATTTGTTGTTGTTCTTGCGGTGGTTCATTGTTGTTGTTCCTGCGGTGGTGGAAACCGCACCCGCGCACCGACCTAAATCCTCGGTACCCACCAACACGCTTGTTGAGACGGGAGGGGGAGAGAGATGACCGGCTTGGGGGTATTTGTAGTGTTATTGCTGAAGGGGGGGGGGGGAGCGGCACTCCTCTCATACACTCACACTTGAATCAACTTTAACCCTTTTGCGCTAAAGGGTCTAGCTGGGAGATCGCGCACCACTTACTCTGAGTCAGAAGTGCGTTCAGTGTCGGCAGCAGTGCCCGACAGTGTAACGGATACCCGTGCTACGTCATGGTAACCGGGTCTTGTCACCTACAACCATCCATTTTCTCAACGAGAAACATCCTGGCAGCGTCAAAACTTGTCCATTCACAACCATTCTCCACTCACGCTGATGAACTGCACTCGCTACCTGCACACTTGTGTCTCTCCTTCCTAACGCATGCTTCACGTCATCATTCACCCAAGCTTCGGTCTACCTCTATGCCTACGTCCACTCACCTCCGCATTTATCACTAGTTTCCACCAATCTCTCCATCATCCATCCTCACGTCTTGGCACTCTAATCTAATCTCATGCGTCCCCACTATGTGTCCGAACCCTCTCAGAACACGTGAATCAATTCTGTCATCTACATTCTTCACCACCCTCGTTCCAATTCGAAAAGCGTCGTTATTAATCAAGAACTGTCTCTTAGCATCACTCCATCTATGTCCCTCAAATATTTCATCTCGAAAACATTCAACCTATTTTTCTCTTCTGCTCTCGCCCCAAAATCTCGGCTCCATTGAGCACAGTTGGGACAATTACGCCCTCATAAAGCTCTCTCTTTGCTTCCATTCCCAACGTCCAACAGCTTATTACACTACACTCTTCAGTGCATCCAACAATTTACATCATTTTTTCACTCGCGACTTCCTCAGTTTCCACATGAGCGCCCAGGTTCTTGAAACACTGAACTTCCTTCAATAGCTCACCCTTTAGAAGGACACTGATTCAGCGTCGAGTGGGGCATCACATTACTTTGTTGGCTCTTACCCAGTGCTGCATCATCCGCCATTAGTGACTGACTCAGCTGCCAACTCCACCCATTGGTTGCCAACAGCTCTAAGCCACGACCAAATATACTCACGTTCACCTCCCTGATCACTCCATTCATGTTGAGATTGAAATGACAGGGAGACATAAGGCAGCCTTGTCCTAGATCTGTGCAGCTACCTCTAAAACTTGCAATTGATGGAATCAAATATTTAAATCCAAACTAGTATCGTATGTATATTTGTGTATTGAAACTTCACAACCGCATTAAATGTTCATTGATCGCTCGCATATGTTTATAATATAGGAGTAGAGGGTATTCAAATGTTTTATTATTCATCAAGAGATATTCCAAGTGTTGTAAATATCTGGCTAGATGGTTCTAAGGCCTGCACTGTTGGATGCCTTATTTTCCTTCAGACTCCCCTCTTCTTCAATCTTCATTATCTATATTTTTCTCCCCACATTAAATTTACTTGATTTATATTTGCCTCACTGCATGTTATGCTTAGTTTTGGTTTTCCAGCGAGTATCTTTCAACAACTCTACCGTTGCAGACCGGTGCTAATTTATTACCTTTTGGGAATGGCCGTTGCAGACCGGTGCTAATTTGTTATCTTGTGGGAATGGCCGTTGCAGACCGGTGCTAATTTGTTATCTTGTGGGAATGGCCGTTGCAGACCGGTGCTAATTTGTTACCTTGTGGGAATGGCCGTTGCAGATCGGTGCTAATTTGTTATCTTGTGGGAATGGCCGTTGCAGACCAGTGCTGATTTTTTACCTTTTGGGAATGGCCGTTGCAGACCGGTGCTAATTTGTTACTTTTTGGGTGGCTAATAACGGACAAGTTTGATTCTTTCATGAAACATTTTTTCAATTACCCTTCCATTTTCTTCTTTCAGTTTTTTCTGTTCTTAAGCGTGAGAATCCCTACACGTGCATGGGGTCCTCGTTTCTCTTCTTTTTCATTTTTCTTACAGCAGGTGTTAGGGCGCATCGCTCCTTGCACCTTGAGGACGAATGCGAATCCTTGAGGCTCTAAAGCTGGGTAGGTTGAGTGATAACGCTTTTGTCTGCCACACGGGGAGTGCTGAAACAAAGTGGATTCAGCACCTTGGGAGTTCCTGTACCTCCTGTGGCACCTGTATACACCTTTCACATTCGCAGCATAAATGGCATTGATTTTGTAGTAATCATGATTAGAATTCGTCTTTGGTTTGATGCAGCACTATTGGGTGGTTAGACGTTCGGCGCCAGGAGGATGCCAAATCCAGCGCGATAGAAAGCCTCGTCACGCTAATCTATTTCTTGTCTGCTCGCACTAACCCGACCATGTCCTGTGCTACATACAGCCTCTGTTTCCGTCGCTCGAACCTCTCTACTCTCTCCAGGCCACCCGTTCGCCGTAATGGTGACGTCATGGCCATCGTCCGTAACCACAAGTCGGTGATGTTAAGCAGTCGCCCCATGGAGCGCCTACCGTCTCAGTCGCCCCTGCTTCCTCCACCCTGCTACTGCCGCAAGTGGCTTAGGGAACGCCTCATCGACTTCCAGCTGCCCTACGACCTTTGGTGGCTGCATACCAACAACATGTTGCCGGGCAGGGACCTCGTGCCCTCTTGGAACTACAAAAAGATCAAGTCCAGTGAGTGTCTAACCAATATTTGGTCTTGATATGAAGTAGATGATTTATCGATCGTTACGCTTTCATGTGTAAGTTTTTCTCGTCCGAAACAAGAATAATCGTTAATAGGAAGCTCTTTTAATTTCTGATATAATTGACGGTGTAACATTATTTTTTTGTGTTTTCTAACAAGCTTGTTTTCACCCATAATAATGACATTAGTGGTCACTTATTCATGTTTGCCCCTTTCAAGATATATTTTACGACGTGAAACCGAGCCACTGCGCTGCCGAGAGCCAAGCGTGCAACTGCCGCAGACCTGGTAACCCCGAGGCGCTGGGCTGCGGCGAGGACTGCATCAACCGTATGATGTTCATTGAGTGCTGCCCCAACACGTGCCCCATCCCAGAACGTTGCTCCAACCAGCGCATCCAACGCCATCAAAACTTAACATGCCTGATGCGCTTCATGACATCCAACAAGGGCTGGGGTGTCAAGGTGACGCAGCCCATCAGGACGGGCACCTTTATCCTGGAGTACGTGGGAGAGGTGGTCAGTGAGAAGGAGTTCAAACACAGGATGCAAACCACCTACGCCAATGACACCCACCATTACTGCCTCAACCTAGATCGCGGGATGGTCATTGATGGTCACCGTATGGGCGGCGACTGCAGGTTTGTCAACCACTCATGCGAGCCCAATTGCGAGATGCAAAAATGGGGCGTTAACGGCCAGTACCGTATGGCGCTGTACGCACTCCGGGACATCGAGGCCGGCACAGAGCTCACCTATGACTACAACTTCTCTTTGTTCAACCCGGCCGAGGGGCAAGAATGCAAGTGCGGCTCCGAGAACTGTCGTGGGGTGATCGGTGGCCGGTCGCAGCGGGTCAACGGACTGCTCACCGACAGCAAGAGGAAAGCGGCTGCTCTCAACAAGAAGGACATGGCGTTGAGGAAACGCAAGAGGGTGGCGGGCGGCTGCGGCTCTGTCGACTCTGACACCAGCACTGCCAGTAGCCAAGCGATCATGAAACCGCTCACCCAACAACACAAGATATTCATCCAACAGCACAGCGTTTTCCTTATCAGGAACCTCACCAAACTTAGAAAGTCGAGAGAAAGGGTTGCAAAACTACCTGAAAAGAAGTCCATGGAAGAAAGCGAAAGTGTAAATAACAACGACACATGCAGCACCGCCATTGCTGGTACCGCGTCTGCAGGCGCCACCTGCGGCAGCGCAGCAGACACGATCCAGCATCCAGAGATTGCGGAGGAGGACGAGACCAACAGTCGCGTCGAGAAGTTCCTGACACACTTCACGGCTCTAAACACGGCACGCTCGGTGAAGACGAGGCGTCTGGCTCAAGCCGAGGACGACCCAGAAATGACGCGGCTCGCCAAGCTCGCTCAAATCTTCAAGGACATCTACGATAAGCTGGTGGCCTCTCGCGACCCCGTGGAGGACAAACCCCTCGCCACGCCCTTCATGAGCCTTCCCTCCAAGAAGAAGCACCCCAACTACTACACACGAATTGGGGAGCCCATTGATCTGGGGACCATCGAAAAGAATATTCTGACCGGACAGTACAAGACGGCAGAGTCATTTGACGGCGACGTGATGCGACTCCTATACAACAGCCTCCGGTACTTTGGTCGCAATACTCCGGTGGGGCGGCTGGCGTGCGGTCTCAGGAGGGTCTACAGCGAGTGCAAGCTGCAGTTCAAGCCTCTGCTCGAGGAGGTGCTCGGTTCCGACGGCCTGCCTCCGCCTTTCGCGGTCACGCCTGCCACTGAAGGCTGCGAGTCCGAGGAGGAGGACATCATTCGGTGCGTGTGCAACATGCCGCGCGACGAGGGCCTCATGATCCAGTGCGAGCGCTGTCTCGTTTGGCAGCACTGCGACTGCATGGGCGTGGGCGGAGGGGCCAAGTCCCCCGCCGCGAAGGTAAAGACTGAGATCACCGCTGCCTCTGACGGAGATTCTGCTGCGGGTTCATCCACCGAAGGCTGCTCCTCCGACCAGTACCTGTGTGAAGAGTGCTCGCCCCGGCGGGTGTCACCAGAGGTGCCCATGACCCCCCAGCCCCCCGACGCCCCCCACACTGACAAATACTTCATCACGCTGTTGAGGGACAACCTCCAATTGAAACAAGGCGACAGCGTGTATATCCTGCGTGACCGGCCGCCTCACAAGCCCGGCGACCGGCACCAGCCCGCATATAAGATGGCCAAAGACCTCAAGCCGCACGACCTGCTCATCTTCAAGATCGAGAACCTCTGGATTGATGAGAAGGGCGATAAATTCGCGTTTGGCCACCACTATCTGCGGCCCCACGAGACTTTCCACGAGCCGTGGCGGAAGTTCTTCTCCAACGAGGTGATCCGGTCGCCGCTGTGTGACATCCTGCCCTTGGACATGATCGTGGGCCACTGCTGGGTGCTAGACCTCAACAGCTACTGTCGGGGGCGACCCATTGGTGAGCCCTTCTCCTTAGCTCTCGATAACGCTTTGTAGCACTACTCTGCCCTCGAGTTCTTCTTGTACGATCATTTTGGGATTGTATTGCCTTTTTTTATATCATACCGTTCTTTCCAGTTATGTGTTCATTTAGGTCAACGCTGTGAATGCTATTAGTAGCCTTAACGTAGTTTTTGTTGGCTCAACTTTCAGTTAGGTTTGTGTGAAATGCGTAGGTGGGCTTAATGTTCAAGTTGTATCCCTCAGGTTGAGGAATTGTTGCTCTTTCACGGTTCAACGTTGAAACGTTTTCGCGGGTATAATATATGTTCTATCTTCTGGGTGAACTTGTGAATTTTGCGCTTGGAAATTTGATGTAATGAACGACAATGTAGAAAGATTCGCTCACCTACCATGCCACATTTATTAGTCTATAGTTTGCACTGACAAATAAAGACAATCTATGGCTCAATCACTCGCGGTTGGTTAGCATATCTAGTTACAATCAAATGATATTCCCTGGACCTTTTTCTCATCAACAGAAGCCCAAGAAGAGCACGTCTATGTGTGCGAGTACCGCGTGGACAAGGGCGCGCGCATCTTCAGCAAGATCAGCAAGCCTAAGTATCCTGTGTGCACCAAAAGCTATGCCTTCCTGCCCTTCCCAGTGCGGGCCAAGCCGCAAAGGACGTACACGGTCAGTGGAGGCTTCTTCACAATCTTGACGCTTACACGAAGAGTGAAGAGTTGCGTGTACAAAGCTGATGAATGTCCCTGTTAAGCTCCTAAAGTGAACCCACTACGACATCACTTTGAAGCTGTCAGGGGGTCTCCTTGGTTAGCTTTACTATACGAAGCTAGAATCAATTTTTTCGTGAAAGTGTATACATCTGATGCTTTGATGAAGTACTCTCTCCATTATCAATGCTTAGTCAGTTTAAAATTTGGGTTAGTAAGCTTACACACCCTCTGACCTGCGCTGGCATACTGTTGTCCCGTCTATAGCATATTATTATGCATTGACGCGTACAGTTGCTTTATGCCTAATTTGTGTCGTCTAGTCAGCCCTGCGTAGTTGCACATTTAGATTTTTCAGCATCATGTATTCGTGACTCCAAAACCCCAATGTATTCGTCATTATCCAACCCTATGTATTCGTGATTCTTAGCTCAAATAGACTTTGTCTGTAAGATCATTGATGATAAAATTGTAAAGGGAGGGGGGGGGCGAAGGGACTTAGGATCCCCTCCTCTTTGAAAGACGACAAAACAAGCGTGGAGAGGAGAGACTCACGCCTCTCCAAACCCTATTGTTAGGGTCGCTGCATGTGCGTGGTTGTATTACGAATGAAGCGAAGAGGCGAGAGATTGGCGAGATGTTTGTGTTTGGCACTGAGTGAGACTTAGTTGAAGGGTAAGGGCGACTGTGAGTTTGGAGTGGCACAGATACAGATACAGACACCAGACCGCATCCCCCAGAAAGGGGGGTGGCCGACGGCAAGGCGCACCTCACACCCTCATACGCTCACACTCACACAACTTAGCCCTTTTGTGCTCAAGGGTC
>SDVV010014021.1:0-14928 GCA_016164225.1 Gammarus roeselii | reverse complement strand
GATTGGTAAAAAGTATTGAGCCAAGTGGAGAGGTTTGATATGAATAAAGCACAAATCAATGAAGAAATACGTAACATAAGTATGAAAACGGAAAACAATATTTAATTATTAGTTAGAATAGGTTGAGTTAGGTTTACAGCTATCATCACAAACCTTAAGTGAAAAATGCTACAGTGGAAATAGTGCCAGCTCGAATAAGTCAGATATCCTGAATTGTAACGCAAACTCATAACAAAGCCCGAATTGATCAATAATTTCTAAGTTTGTAAACTGCAAACGGATTACAAGCATTTATAAAAGTAAGACATGCGGGAATAAGCATCTAGTAAAGGCATGCGAGCAAATAACATAATTGAGATGCACATTAAACTAATGAAGTATTTTAACACGAACACTGTACACAAATTCGGTAAATTAGTTCTCCTCGAAAACTCAGAACAGTATCACAGATCCAACAACAGGAGGTAGAACATACCAATATCTTGTACCAGTACATCCAGTTAAGCGAATTTATACCCAACAGTACATGAAATTTGGCGAATTTATACCTAATACAGATATATATATTCCTATGATAACCGCTCCAAATCATACAAAAACAACTATAAAAAAGATAAATAAGATTCTCTACTCATTCCTAACCGACATCGATTAACTATGATATACGGCGTATCCTGCCACGCCCCAGAGGATTTAACCTACACCAATATCACTCGTGATCTGGTTCATGAAAAATCGTATACTAAGATAACAGCCATCCCGAAAATATCTAACATTTAAAACAAACACTGAGTTAATGCATAATAAAGTAATAATACTACGGTATCCTTTCGAATCTATAACCAATTCCTAGACCTAACTTAGTGTCATAACAACGAAATCTTCAATGCTTTACCAGGTCACTTCTCAGCAATCTGCCAATGATATATCGCTTGGTTTAATTGGCTTCCCTCATACAACTTTTAGGCTATCATAACATGCAATATATCAAGGTGAAGATGTCGTGGCTGTTCTATTAGAGAATTGTTACTGCGCGCAGACAAATAGTTACATCTCAGCCTTATGGTTCTCTGTTTACATCAACCTAGTGTTATTATCCGCGCAACATCACTGCAAATCTAATTTGCAGAACATTAATACACAACTGGTACCCAGACAAACAGTGTGGGTGTGTTATCCCCGGCAACCTTCGACGGAACATCGCCTAACAATAAACCACTTTCTTATCTATGAAGATAGGCGTAATACTCCATAAAGTTATCTATGTAGTAGGCAAAAGATTATCGTTTGTGCACAAGAGCTCGACAAGCCGCTTAGTTGCTTTTGAACACAGATGGCCGATGTAATCCGGCAACATGAATAGAATGCCACTATCTTAAGCCATATGACGTGAATCATCACAGCTTTGCATTGTTGGCCTCCTAATTAGAATACATATTCCTGGTCTAGACAGGTGCGTTTTGGTGAGTCGCGCTGCCGCCGCCGCCGCTGAGTTTTAGTGTAGATAGCGTGAGCGGGGTCGCCTCTCCACTTCTTCCAAGCCTCACTCGCGCAACTCTTCACCTCTTGTGCTGTCGCCGCTGAGTTTTAGTGTTGATATCGTGAGCGGGGTCGCCTCACTTTCGGGATCTGTATACCTCCTGTGCTGCCTTCGCTGAGTTTTAGTGTCGATAGCGAGAGCGAAGTCGCCTCACTTGCGGGAATATTTTCGTGAATGAATATTAGAGACATTTGAATTCCGAGGATAAACCTGACAGCAATTAGTATAAAAAGTTCAAAAACGACTCTCGGAATCTCTGTTGTATAATAAACCTGAGACATTGAACTGTTCATTATTGCCGTATCGCCTTCACACAATCAGTGACATGGGTCGAAGCAAGTCACTGAAGGGATTAGAGGTCGCCCTTCCTGCATAACCGACCTATTGAGAAGGTGCACCAACCGACCTATTGAGAAGGTACACCAACCAACCTTTCGATAAGGTACACCAACCAACCTTTCGATAAGTTACACCAACCAACCTTTCGATAAGTTACACCAACCGACCTATCGATAAGGTGCAAAAACCCACCTATTGAGAAGGTACACCAGCCCGCCTATTGAGAAAGTGCATCAACCGACCTGTCGAGAAGGTGCACCAACCAACCGAGAAGGGGTACACCCGAGCAATGAATGCTGTTGTTGGGAATACCGTAAATATACGCTATTCATTGTGAACTTTTCATTCGCTTTCGAGCGAGGAATATTTTTTCTTGATGCGCAACCTTGCCGGCAACCAAACCCTGAACCGCCGACATCCAGTGCGACAGTTTCACCTACGAGCGCAATGATCGTCCATCCCTCATGTTACCTGGTGTTGTGTTCGTGCTATGAAGCCTGTCGGTAAAACATCGATATTCCATTATATGAGACGTTCGTATACGCCTGTGCTGAACACCGTCTGAGTAGCCTCTAGATAGCACAGGTTGGTTCCTTATTTGGGCTGGGACTTTGAACCGCACGTTTGCTTGCCTCAAATTTATTCCTGTAATGTAAATTAAAATCGCTAATGCCTGTCAGGAGGTCATCAGGAGTGAGCTAACCTGACCACTGGCGTGAACCGGGGAGCAGTTGAGAGGAATGACAACCCCTCATTCAAACGATGCTAGCATCCCTTCCGGAGTAACAAAGCCAGGATCCCAACAACTAAAACCGTCAGTCTCTCCAAGACGAACAGCGCCACCTCAACCAAAGACGTACGGATCGCACAGGCCGCAACCACGTCAACGCCAGCGGCGGCGACGTGGATAAGTGGGATTGAATTCTTTCGCAGAGCGCCGACTGATGCTCGACGCCCCAACGCCGCCACCGCGAGCATCCCATCCTGCGAGGGTCTGCTCGGCTCTCGTAGGCTCCCTCTTTAAACCTCACACCAGCAACATTGGCGCTAAAGCGATACCAAGACTGAATGTGTCCCGGGTGCTTACCGCAACCACCAACGGTCACTCCAAGGAATCGATTACAACACTATTCAAACAATTTATCAGGCCCATCATCTACGCGAACACCGCCTGGTCCTCTGACCTCGCACCCACACATATTAATTCCTTACAAAGGATGCAGAGCACGGCCTTGCGTATCGCAACGGGCTGTACACAGTCCACACTAATTTCCCACCTGCATGAGGAAACCAAGGTCCTCCCTCTCAAACATCATCTTGGTATGAGAGGGACTCAATTTTTTAACAAGATTGTTGACTAGACACATCCCTACCACCACCTACTGAACCCCGTCAAACCAACATACACCTACACAACACACCAGCAACACACTGCGGCCACCACCACAGACCATTCCTTGTCTTACAGACAACACATCTATGCACAAACAGATGCACACACACACACTTCACAGCCCATGCATTGGGCGAACACAGAGTTAACACAGTCCTGGGGGTCACCCGCCTGATGTGGACGTGGAGGAGTTAGGTTGCCCAAAGGTGACCGGGTCAAGGTCCACTTGTCGCGGCTAAGGTGCGGGTATCATACGGCCCTCCAGTCATACCAGCATAGACTGGGGCATGTTCCTTCAGACCTTTGTCTGCGATGCAGCGGTTCGCCCGATACAGTCGAGCACGTCATGACGTCGTGCCCAGCCGTAACACCCGGCCGACTCGACCACAAAATCTCGTCGATACGTGATCTGTGTGAACGCCCGAGAGACAGCATCCACTTTCTCAGGGATGTAGGCATAATATAAATGCCTGCATCTGCTAAAACATCCATAACATACACATGCAGCTTTGCGCAGAGGCAGTATCATAACCAGTGACGGACAATAAACCGAGAAATTGATATCGCACACAGTTTTTCGCGTCCAAGCTCCAAAGTTTTCCAAGTTTCCAGGGTATAGAAGTTTAGTTTTTTTTGCTGTATCATAATAAGAGCCGCTCACCGCTCTAAGCCGAACATCGCTCCGAGACCGAATATCGTTTTGTAAAGGTTAAAGTTTTCAACTTGGAGAGATCAAACACCATCTCTTTAGAGCGAAATCGGTACCGCACCTCAGAGGGATGTCCCCTGGAGGTATCCCGGGCTCACCCTCCTTCCTGCGGCGTCCTCGTTAACCACCAAAGTTAATTTGTCCGTTTGTGTAAATTTATTTTGAATTATAAGATTTCTCTACCGTCCACTCCTTTCAGTTTGTAGCCCCCCCCCCTTGGTGCACAGAGAGGTGAGCCCCCCACTGACACCGGGGTTTGTGATCTTAGAATCGAAACCAATTGAAATTTAAAAAAAATCAAAAAAACTTTATAAGAACAAAAATCTTCACAAAAAAAAATAGATTTAGATTAATTTTAGGAGTAAATTTAATTATTAAGTTAGTGTATATATTCGTGTATACAATAGAAATAGATGTAAAGAAGGCCCCACCTTCATTACTGAGAACCCCGGGTAGAAGCCGGGGATCAAATAATGGGCAAGACCATGCCCTATCGGAGAGGAGCTGACGGCCCCTCCAGAGCGTCGAACTCAAACCAGCCTGCGAAAAAGAACGACGAACCACTCAGAAGTTCCTCATCGACAGGAGACCTGACTCAGGTCGTAATCGACGACACAAATGAGCGCTTCTCGAAGCTAGACGCGAATATAACCGTATGCAGAATACACTGGGCAAGATATGCAAAATGGTAGGCCTTCCCGAGCTGGAGACTGAGGACTGCTCGGCGCTCTCCAGTGAAGTTGGCGAACGCCTCACTAAACTCGAGAACCTTTGTGCAGCTATGATTACCCGACTGGATGAGCTGATGAAGAGGATAGAGGCCAGGCAACCCGTAACCTGTTCGTCTGCTTCCGCCTCTGACCTCTCTGATAACATCGCTCGCCTCCCAACCAAAACTCGTAACGCCCGAACACCAGAAAATACAAAGAGGAGACAATACACTCGATTTGATGACCACAACCTATTCAACAACGGCCCTAAATTCCCCGAACACTTAGAAATGTCATTCGATGTCGAAGACAGACCGGATAATTGCCCATATAAACTACGAGAAGAACTGGGCTCTATGACTGGCCGTCCAATTCTCAACATCACCGCCAGCGGTGACGATAGCTTCACCATCAAAGTAGACACAAAACTTCAAAGTGACACTATACTCTCCAAAAACAAAATATGCGAAAAAGCCTTGCAAAATCATAACACACCCAACTTTTTCCGTAAGTTCAGGTCTGATTTACTTCGAGGGCCTCCCTAGTGATGGAGTCGACGAGTTCATCACCGGACTCGTCCAATACGAGGAATGTATAGTTGAAGCGAAAATCGCACCAAAAATCAAACTAAAAAGAGACCCCACCTCGGCCCTTAAGCTTGAATTTAGTTGCCCAACCCATCTAACTACATGACATACCTTTCTTTGACGCCAAAACCAAGGTTACACCCTTCAAAAGATGTCCGATGCGTTGCTATAAATGCCAGAAATACAGACACACGAGCAGAGATTGTCACGGTAAGCATAGATGCTCACACTGCTCCCAAGACGACCTCGATAAACGGGACGATCCCTTATCGTGCCCATCTGAAGAATCTCACTGCTTTTACTGCCAAGTAAACGGCCACTCTACAGGACACGGAGACTGCCCCCAGGACAAGATTGAGATGGAGATCCTGCAATACCAAACTGAGCACAAAATCGGGCGACGAGAAGCTGCGGCCGCGATTCGCTCCCCCCAAGCTGACCCTCCCACCCAGGAGAGAAGATCATCATTCCTTACCCACTTTCCCATAACGCTTGTAGATAGCGGTGCAAACAAAATTGCTCCCTCAATGAACCCATTCGCCATGATGAACTCGCTCTCCAAACAACTGGGAGGCTGACCGATAAACATAAACCGATAGGGAATGAAGTATCTGGCCCACGTCGTAAATATCGAGCAAAGCCACGCTATACAAAGGATTAATAAAATAGACAAACACAACGTAACTGTCGAAATACATCCGTTCTTCAACGTTACAAGACGAATTATATACACTTACAACTACACTGACAAAACTTACCTGAGCGTTTTTGCAGCAGGTTTAGCAAAGGATTACGGAGTAACAAACGTTTCCCTAGCGAAATGGATCAAACCACGAAACATCCACACCACTGCATATCAAATTACTTTCCCAGGACGTGACACACCGGAATTCATAGTTATCCCGGGCAAACAGGGAAAAACAAAAACTTACCCGGTGGCAGCATGGCCTGCAATGTGCAAAAAATGCCTGGAATACGGCCACGTCATCAAATACTGTCAGCCATACATATCCCAACGCTGTATGAGGTGCGCCGGTGAGCATGACCGAAAGGATTGCATAGCCCACCAATCTAACTGCTACCACTGCTCATGCATCCATGACGCAGGTGACCGCGACTACCTGAAGCAGATGGACCGAAAAGCAATGCCAATCATACAAAATGACTGCAGAGTCACACGAAAATAAGCCATCCAAATCTTTTACGACGAAACCCAAACTGCCGTATTTTAAATTTCGCGAAAGCGGGTAAATCTACAATTAAGTCTACCCCACCAGACGTTACTCGCGTGCCGTCAACACAAACTATTACCATGACCCCAACACCCCTCTCCAGTACTAACAATACCACAACCAGCCCAGCAACCGCCCTCGTAATAGAGGCGGGCGTCCCAAACAACGAATCCACCAGTGCCCAGGAGAGCACTGCGATGGATGCTGACTCGGTCGACTACGAGGAGAGGTCCAATAACCCGAAAATCAAAAGGCGAAGAGACGAAGATTCCTCCAACGACGACCGTGGGGTACGCGACGCCCTCTCGCCACGAAGCAAAAAGATTAGCAACAGCCACGAACCACAGCTCGTCTCGATCAGAGCGTTGTACGACTTCTGACCGTCTTAACTGCGACCGCACCCACCGAAAACCAAAGTGAGGTATTCAACCCTCAGCTAACATGCCCAACACCAGAACATCTCACAAGTGAGAACGACCATAGCCTGCACGAGGACGCGTTGAAAATCTTCAACGAAGAACTGATACCCGAAACCACTGATCGACCATGCACTGCACTCGACTCAAATATCCCAACGATAGTACTCACCCCATCATAATGTTTAAAAAAAACTCCAAAGAAGAGAAACGCACTCGCTCAAGAAGCAAACACAAATATCGTACTCCCTCGTCCTCCTCCTTCTACAAGAGCACTCACAGCCGAGAACGCAGTGAGTTTAGGAGATCATGTTCTACAGAAGGCGGATGCTCATGCGAACGCTCTCGATCTTAGACACCTGCGCCTCATGGACACGAACACCACGAAAGTTCCTACAAACCACGCAACCGCTCCAAACCATCAAAATCTGAGAGTGAAACAGATCCGAAATGAACAACAGTACAATACTTGAGTGGAATTGCCAGGGACATAGAAGCAAGTAAGATGAATTACTATCGCTAATCTCCACCCATAAACCTGTGGTGGTAGGCCTCCAGGAAATCAAACTCCGTGACACCGCCACCTTTACAATCCCTCAATATGTCATACATCGTCGCGAAAGTCGCAGCAATGTGACTGCACACGGCGGAGTGGCACTCATGATCCATCACAGCATACCTCATCACCTTTTCCTTCTGAGAACAGAACTCCAAGCTGTCGCAGTAAAGGTATGTATCTCAAGACCAATTACAGTGTTATCTATCTACTCGTCACAAAACCACGACCTCGCGGAGGCACTAATGGCAGATCTGCTTAACCAACTGCATCATCCCGTACTCCTCCTTGGAGACTTCAACAGCTACCACGAAGTGTGGGGATGCGTGAGAACAGACCCAGGGGAGTGATGATGGCTAATGCCACAGACACTCACAACCTGGTCCTTCTCAACGATGGACAACCCACTCGGATCACCCTCAAAAGTGAAACCGCCATCGATTTATCAATCTGTTCCCCCATTTTAGCGCCCCAACTTGGGTTGAGGAGTCCTGCCCTCAACACACGAAAGTGATTATAACCCAGCGATCATATCGCTTCTTACCAACCGACCAAACGATCTCGACGAACAGGAACTTCGATTCAACTACCGGAAAGCCAGCTGGGAGGAATACTCGACACATGTCGCATGGGACGAGGTGGAGGGCCTTCCTGAAGACATTTCAGAGCGCGACCTTATCATACATCTAAACGAGAAATTCCAAAGTACAGCTGTCGCATGTATTCCCCAATATTTACCCTCAATCTTATTCCCAAAACCTAAATGGTGCATGAAAGTACAAGAAGCAATGGACCAGCATGAAAGGATGTACGGGGCCTTCCGCCGCACACGTTCCCCCAGAAACCGAGTAGCCTGGAAAAGGGAAACTGCTGTGTTCCGCAAGCTTAGCGTGGAGAGGAAGCGAGAAAGCTGGACCCAATTAGTTAGCACAATCAATCAAAACGCCCCTCTTTCCCGAGTGTGGGGAAAAATCAGACGTATCCAAGGTCGCCCCGAGCGACCTATCCACATACTGTCGGACGGAGACACTGTCTATTCTTCATACGCGGACATTGCGGACAAGCTAGCTCAGACTTTCAGTCAAATATCGCACTCAAATTATACGGCTTCTTTTCAAGGGGATAGTGAGCATATTGCCTTCACATCCGCAAATGAAAAATTCTACAACAAACCTTTCTCCCTCCATGAACTACAGTATGCTATCGACCACACTCGTGAAACCTTACCCGGGCCGGACCGAGTGCACATCAATATGATCAATCACCTTCCTGACAACTCTCTCCATCACCTACTAAATGTGTTCAATACGTTGTATTCAAACTCACTCTTTATCGATCAATGGCGGGAATCCGTAATTATCCCGATACACAAACACGGAAAATGTTGCAGCGACCCGCCTAACTATCGTCCTATTGCCCTAACTAGCGTCCTATGTAAGACTATGGAAAGAATGATAAACTCACGCCTAGTCGACTACCTTGAAATGCATGCAGGCCATAACAACATCCACTGCGGAGGCCGAATCAGACAATGAACATGCCTTCGTCCGAAAAAAACATGTTGTTTCCATATTTTTCGGCGTTGAAAAAGCATTCGACGCTACGTGGAAATACAAGATCATGAAGAATCTCCACCGTAAAGGTTTGAGAGATTGCCTGCCACGTTTCATCAAACAATTTCTACAAAACCGCACCTTCAGGGTCAAGGTTGGCGACACTCAGTCTCCGTCATATCAGCAAGGAATGAGCGTCTCCCAGGGAAGCGTCATCAGTCTCACTCTTTTTATCCTCAAATCGATCAGTTAGCAGACCTTCTTCCGCGAGACGGAAGACAGCTTTCATCGCGTTACGTGGACGACCTACAAATAAGCTATTGACACCTCATCCTCATAATAATTCAACATGAACTCCAAAAGGGCCTTAACCTAGTCGGTAACTGGGCTTCCCCGAACGTATTCCGATTCTCGCTCTCTAAAACTAAAAGCATGCACTTTACCCTTGTGCCTGGTTTACACCTGAAACCAGCCCTAACGCTGCACAACATCCCTCTAGTATACGAAGAAACGATCAAATTCCTGGGTCTTATGTGGGGCCCTAAACTCACGTGGCGATTCCACGTTGCAGCCCTGGCGACTCGATGCAAAAGGTCGACGGGACTTATCCAATCGGTAACATCCCTGAAGTTCGGTGCCGACATTGACACCGGAATGACGTTGTTCAGAGCAGTAATACGATCGCGCATGGACTACGAAGCAGTTGTCTACGGTTCAGCAGCCAAAACTACTCTCGACCCTCCCTCGACCATCGCTAACAATGCTATGCGTATCACAACCGGCTCGTTCCGCTCCACTCCAATCGATTCACTTGACGTGCTCGCTAACGAACTTCCACTTCCGCCCTGGCGAGACAAACTTTCGCTACAAGACTATTTTAAAACTAGAAGTTTAATCAACAACCCGGCAATCAGCTACATCATCAACATATCCAATAAACCCTTTTCGGGGCCTAAAGGAATATATGCCCACCGTTTTTCCTACGTGTGGACAACCTGCTGACCTCGCTAAATATCAATCGTAAGGCTATTAAGCCTTCATTTCCCTACCGAATCCTTCAAATTAACACACCAACATGGTTGATCAATCCACCATCGGTCAACCTAGACCTGCAAGTGTACCCTAAAGCAACTACTTCAACCAACGCGTACCGGGAGGAATTCCCAAGAATACTCGAGGAAAAATATTTAGAACACCGCGATATATAAACTGACGGCCTATAAAACCGCGGACTGAGTGGGAGCCGCCGCTGTGTGCGGGGACATCCCACTCTCCTCTGGCCACCCTCCCACAAGAAGCCTCCGTGTTCTCTGCGGAGCTCCACGCACTCGAACCAGCCATCTCAATTGCAGAAACAGATCGCTTACACAAATACGTCGTATTCATAGACAGTCTGAGTGTCCTCACCCTGCTTAAAACACTGCATAACGCACATCCCGTTCTACGTAAAATGCAGCACGATCTCTTCGTGAGGTCCGAGACGGGTCAGGAAGTTGAATTCTGCCGGATCCACGAGCACGCGGGAAAAAGAGGAAACGAACTTGCGGACTCGCTTGCTAAACTGAAAAGTTCACCAATAGCTAAGACCAATGTTCATTAACCGCTTGTGCAACTCACTACCACCTGATGGATGTCGACCTGGGACCAAACGCGCCACCTTGCCCTTGTTGCCCCAGTGGCTATCACCGTGAAACACTTACTGATGGGTTACAACGCATTCGCGGCAGCCCGACGAGCGTTCTTGAATCCCCCGTGCAACCTTCAAAGCCTACTCACTCACCGAATCTACCGGAAAACGCTTATCGCTTTCGAAAAACACACCGGACTATACGAAGCTTCTAAACCCCAAACACCTGTGCAAGTGAGGTTGTTTCTCCACGCCATTACGCAAAGAGACAACAATACATTCACGAAGATACGCGTTAACTCTTCTCTCTTGTACGCGCTAGTACGCGAATATGCCACAATTGAAGTATGTACTTGATTTCAGCTTGACAAAATTAATATTTTCGTACGCGAGGCGGTGCGAACTTACTGAATCAATGACGGTCGCGCTCTACGGGGGAGCCTATTATGACTCACGTTGAGGCTCCAGTAGAAATGAGGCTCAAATCAAATCAAGTTAAAGTCTGGGCCCCGACATAAGGACTCCGAGTAGAAGCAAAATAAGTCTAACAAATCAAGTTAATGTGACTAACGGTACTCTCAAATGTTACTACGTGAACGCTAGAAGTCTCCTAGACAAAATCAAAGAATTAGGTATCCGTACAATGAATGAAAGTATCGACATAATTGCAATCATGGTATCGTGGATGAAATTAGGCACCAGACATTATTATGGCGTGTGGACTTATTACTCATGAAGTTCTGAGGGGTTGGAGGCGAGGGTTCGTTTTGTTTCATCTGCGTCTTTATCTTACCTGAATAATTAAATTGTACTAATACAACTAGACCGCATAGCTGTAAATATTGGGTTGCGTTGCTGTCGGAGCTGGCTTTGTTCGTGTAGCCGTAAACCTTGTACTAGTCTCGACGATGCTATCAGTACGCACTAGCGTGCGTACTTATTACTCTTGAAGTTCTAAAGGATTTGAATCGGAGGTCCGTTTCGTATAAGCGTTTTTCTTATGCGCACCAGCGTGTGTCTGACATTGCTAAAATTTTCACATTTTTCCAACGTTTAAAGCGTTGTTTTGTTTTTTCCTCGCACACTGAGGCTTGCGAGCCCCCTGGAATCCATGATCACTGAGCTCTAAGGGGGAGCCTATTGGGAGTCGCGTTGAGGCTCTGGTGGAACTGAGGTTCGAGTCCAATCAAATCAGTCATTGGAAAATTGATGGAATGTTTGATAACGGATTAAATTTCAGAATTCTTACAATCGATCAAATTGACTGGCGACTCTCACAATGGCTTTAGACACAATCGTTCCTGTCATACGAACCAGCTACTCTTTTCAGAAATATAATTGAAATCCACGACACATAATCTCCACTTGACATCATTTACCTTGACTTTCAAAAGGTTTTTGATAAAGTCCCTTACAAACGCCTAATTAGTAAATTGTACAGCACCGGTATTCGAGGCGAGCTTGACAACTTGATAAAAGGCTGGCTTACGGACAGACGGCAATGAATTGTACGGAGCCTCCTCCCCCTGGGGTTATGTTACAAGCGGCGTGCCTCAAGGATCCGTGTTAAGGCCAGTTATCTATATAATATTCACTAACGATGTCGATACTATGATAGGAGGAAAAGTGCAAACTGAACTAGTATTAGCAGATCTAACTAGACTTGATGAAATTGTTGATTGGTCAGAAAAGTGGCAAATGAAATTTAATGTAGGCAAATGTAAAGTTATGCACATATGTCTTCTAAACCTCAAACCCGGAAAAAAATCATTTTTTGTCACCGAAGAGAGAGATTTAGGGGGCATCATTAGTAATGACTTAGAAAAAGCAGCAAGCAGTGTAACGATGCTGCCAAGAAAGGCAACAAAATGCTATGTATGATATCCCGCACTATCTCGTACAAAAACCAACACAGTATGCTTATCTAATGCATTTGTTAGACCGCATCTCGAGTAGGCCGTTCAATTCTGGTCTCCATTTCTTAGAGAATACGTTATTAAATTAGAGGAGGTTCAACGCAGAGCTACCAAACTCATCCCCTCGCTGCGGAATAAATCGTACGAAAACAGGCTACGTGAACTCAATCTTTATTCGCTAGAGTAACGTAGAGACAGGCGACATGATCGATGAGTGGAAAATTACGAAGGGTAAAGAAAACGTCGCCCGAGCGAGTCTTTTCACTCTGGATACGAACGGAGTGACTAGTAACAATGGATACAAAATCGTTGGGAAGCATTTCTCACTCGACATCTCGCGGAATTTCTTCACGGATAGAGTTGTCGAAGAATGGAACAAACTTTCATCGGAGGTTGTAAACAGCAATACAATCGAATCGTTCAAGTCGCAGATCGATAAGTTCTAAATAAATCGCCGATAAATAGCTAAACCGTTTCCTTCCCTGTTGTTATAAAAAACAAAAATGGCACATGAGGCTCTCTTAGACGTTTTACTTCAGAACTAACCCTCATGCAAGCAAAATACTACCTAGTTTGGGCCAATGGGCCTGTTGTTGTCTTCCAACACTTGTAAACAACCACCTAATGGATGTAGACATGGTGCCGGACGCACCACCATGCCTCTGTGGCCACTAGGAGGCAAACAGAGTGAAACATTTATCGATGGATTGTAATTCACTCGCAGGAGCTCGGCGAGCCTCCTTAAATCCCCGTGCAACCTACAAAGCTTACGCATGACCTAACCTGCCGGGAAAAGCTAATCTATTTCGGAAAATATTCCGGGCTATACCAATCAGTGTTCAACCCGAATATCCGTGCAAGCGAGATGGTCTCACCACCCCGCAACGAACAGAGGCTATGATATGTTTGTGTAGTTGCGCTTTATCCATTTGCCTTCCTGTATGCACCAGTGTGCGTTTATACCACAATTGCAGTATTTGATTTACCCGTTAGAAGGAAATTGTTTTCGCGCTCGAAACTGTGCAAACCTACCTGACTCGTTGATTTTCGTACTCTACGAGAGATCGTGCGATGACTCGCGTTGAGGCTCCGGTGGATACATGGCCAAAATTCAATGAAATCCGTAGTATAGTGTTACTTAATTTACTGTCAGTCATAGAGGATCAACCGTGTCTTAGATTGGCCCTGTCGTTGAAGAGGCATCACCGTATGATCTTCCACCCACTTGTGTAGCTAGGCCTAGTCTGAGCCTAGATAAATAATCATTTTTGGAGCGACCTCTGTCGGCTTCTGGTAATTATTTATCGTACGACTGTTTCACAACGGAGATATCCGTCGTATTCAATACATGTTGCTATGATGTTCAAAATGTTTTTTAACTCATAAAATAACACTGCGCCTGTCATGGCCGCGTAGTGCATGTGAGTGAGGTCCATTTCCGTGTCCATGTTAGCAGTATCGAGTCATTGCACTGACCACTCAGCGACCGGTGCATAACAAATATATTATGCACTAATCTTTGACTGGTAACAAAAAAGCCAGATGGTGTAACCCATGTCTTCATGACCCTACTGAACAAAATCAATCGTCATGTAACGCAACAAGCCAGATGATGTAATCCACGTCTTCGTGACCCTACTGCACAAAATCAATCGTCAGGTAACGTAACAAGCCAGATGTTGTAGCCCATGTCTTCATGACCCTACTGCACAAAATCAATCGTCTGGTAACGTAACAAGTCAGATGGTGTAACCCATGTCTTCATGACCCTACTGCACGAAATCAATCGTCAGGTAACGTAACAAGCCAGATGATGCAATCCATGTCTTCGTGACCCTACTGCACAAAATCAACGTCGCTGGTGATACCGTTCGCAGGTGTTGCCGTTGGTGCCGCAGCATTACGCGCTGACCAGCGGTCCTATGCCAGGCGCTGGTGATACCGTTCTCAGGTGTTGCCGTTGGTGCCGCAGCATTACGCGCTGACCAGCGGCTCTATGCCAGTCGCAGGTGATACCGATCGCAGGTGTTGCCGTTGGTGCCGCAGCATTACGCGCTGACCAGCGACTTTATGCCAGTCGCTGGTGATACCGTTCGCAGGTGTTGCCGTTGGTGCCGCAGCATTACGCCCTGACCAGCGGCTCTATGCCAATGGCTGGTGATACCGTTCGCAGGTGTTGCTGTTGGTGCCGCAGCATCACGCACTGACCAGCGGCTCTATGCCAGTCGCTGGTGATACCGTTCGCAGGTGTTGCCGTTGGTGCCGCAGCATTACGCGCTGACCAGCGGCTCTATGCCAGTGGCTGGTGATACCGTTCGCAGGTGTTGCCGTTGGTGCCGCAGCATTACGC
>SDVV010014020.1:0-14928 GCA_016164225.1 Gammarus roeselii | reverse complement strand
ATATATTTATAATTGGAAAACATTTGTCCACCATAGAAATTAGTCGCGTTATTACCACAGTAAATGAATCTCCATCACAATAACTTAATTCTTCGACCTTTTCTACAGTTACTTACATCAGTATATCATCAGAACACAGTTGTAGCTCATAGAATAGGTCAAAGGGGGAGTTTTTTTGGTTCCCGGCAGCTGATGAGAGTCCCAATTCTGGTTTACGAGGGCCCAGGACGTGACAGGAATAGGAATAGAAGGACAGATATGGAATTACCCCGGAGGAGAACATAAAAGGGAATGATGTATACCAAAAGCTATACGATATTATAAGCTCTTAGATCGAACGACTGATGAGAATCCGTCACAGAGAAGTAGCAGGAAGAAACTCATTCAGAAACGAGATGTAAACTGTCAAAAAGAAGTTTAAGAAGTTATCACAGCCACTAAGTGTATACTCACGGCCACCTCCTCTACCTGTAGAGTAGCATAGCTACTAAACTGTAGACTCACGGCCACCTCCTCTACCTGTAGAGTAGCATAGCTACTAACTAACTAACTATATACTCACGGCCACCTCCTCTACCTGTACAGTAGCATAGCTACTTACTGTATACTCACGGCCACCTCCTCTACCTGTAGAGTAGCATAGCTACTAACTGTATACTCACGGCCACCTCCTCTACCTGTAGAGTAGCCGACGGCAAGGCAGTCCATCTACCCTTCTTCAACGCTCACACACATACAAAAGGTTAACTCCTTAGAGAAGGGAAGTAAAATACATTGACTGAAGAAGATGCGACGTACTTTGTATTATATACTGGAACAACTTCGTCTCCGGTAGCAGAATTTTACCAAATAAATCCGGTCTTATTTAAACTCAATAACTACTTTTTTTCTTAGGAAAGAGACAAATATATTTACTAATCTTCTTAGTTTTGCGTGCATTTGTAAAGTTATGGTGAATATTTATTTTCTATGAAGATTACACGTATAACAAAATCTGTATGAAAGCTGATCTGCTGGTTCCCTAGCTTATGTGTATTCATGCACTCAAAACTTTTCTGGTCTTCTACGTTTCAATTGTTTTCCCACCCGCCTGTTCCGCGCTCCTCTTTCATGTAAACAGCTGCGATGTGGCAATAAACTATATAGGAACAGAGTAAGGGTATTTCCATCAGCTACAATTTACGAACCTCCAAGGGAAAGATTTGTTGTTTTATTTCCCTCCCATCGATGCGGTCAGTTGATCCGGATGATTGCTATGTGAACTCGACGTCACTAGACCGTCCGATTGAGGGTAATTAAAAGAAAACACTGTTGGCAATCAGAGCTGCCAATATCATAGCTTTCCCAGTCCCATCACATTATAAACAGCTCACCTCACGGTAATCCTAACGTGCCGTTAGTGCTGAAGACAACTCTAACGGGCCATTTGTGAGACAACAATCCAAACGTGCCATTAGTATGACGACAATTCTAACTTGTCAGTAGTGAGACGTCAATCGTAACGTGGCATTAGTGATGCGACAATTCTAAAGTGTCACTAGTGAGACGCCAATTATAACGTGGCATTAATGATGCGGCAATTCTTAAGTGCCACTAGTGAGACGACAATCCTAGCGGGCCATGAGTGAGACGACAATCCTTATGCGTCATTAGTGAGACGAACATTCTAACGTGCCATTAGTGAGGTGACAATTCTAAAGTGCCACTAGTGAGACGACAATCCTAACGGGCCATGAGGGAGACGACAATCCTTATGCGTCATTAGTGAGACGAACATTCTAACGTGCCATTAGTGAGGTGACAATTCTAAGGGGCCACTAGTGAGACGACAATCCTAACGGGCCATGAGGGAGACGACAGTCCTAACGTGCCATTAGTGAGACGACAATCCTAATGTGCCATTAGTGAAGCAACAATCCAATTGTGCCTTAAGTGAGACGACAATTGTATCGTATTATTCGTGAGATGACAATCCTAGCGTGCCTTAGTAAAAAGACAGTCCTAGCGTGCCATTGGTGAGACGATACTCCTAACGTACCATTAGTGAGACGACAATCCTATTGTGCCATTAGTGAGACGACAATCCTATTGTGCCATTAGTGAGACGATAATCCTATTGTGCCATTAGTGAGACGATAATCGTAACGTGCCATTAGTGAGACGATAATCCTAACGTGCCATTAGTGAGACGACCATCATAACGTGCCATTAGTGCTGACGTCATCTGCTCATTATCAGTGCCCAAATCTGACTGTCTCCTTCCTCGCTGTAGCTAAGACTAGGGCTCATCCTGGGCTTACGGGGACGGGTCTGAAGTGTAAGCAATTAAACTGAGCTCGGTAAGCCAGGGATCACATCAGATACGTTAGCCCGTCACAAGCGTAAGCCTGCGCCACAACAAGCGCCATGTAATTGCGCCGGGATGAGAAGCACTCAGTTAAGAGGTTGCGCTTTAGACTACTTTTGAGCTCGCAAATGTTTGTGGTTCTTTGTAATTATGATAAGACTACGTCGACGACGGCTGCTGTGAACCTTTTATAAACTCCCAGTTATGTCTATTTGGTAGGCTTCTGAGTTACTGGAACAGGTATGGACTTTTAGATCGGCATGTAAAACTATTGTAAATGTTGGTATGATGAAATCTAATTGAAGTATTGTATCAGTTTATTGCGGTTCCGTTTGAAGTTTTTCACAATATCAACGGCATTTCTCTGGAATTACAATCAATCTTTTATGAAACCCATCGGAATGTTATATTTTGCCAATAACTGTGTTTTTAGTGTCTTATATTTTGAGCGAACGAATAAGATATTCCTAAACTTTTATTTGTTTCGTTCATCAGTTAGTTGCATTTGTTCGATCGTGTAAAAAATTATGTCGCTCGAAGACCGGATTTTATTTTGTTTTGTTAATTATTGCTTGATAATTGTGACAGTATTTTGAGTCGTTTTAGATATGTCTAAATCACGTTTCGGAACACAAGCTGGGTTACAGCGCAAACCAAAAGCAGCAACACGAGTTGCCATGCATAGCGATTCACACACTCGTGAAATCATACGACTGAATCCGGAACACACACATGCATACTTTCCACACAAATAATAGCGGAATTTATTCAAAAAACAACAGTAAACGTTTGCATTAAAAATTACATCCTGAAAGGCGCAGTGAGTTTTTTGTAAACAACAATAAGTAAAACTTGACAAATGAAGTCCCTAGACTTTTTTCTCCTGACTGACGCTGTGAATCAACTGGTCTGTTCAGAGGCTCGCATACAAATTGTTGCTCCTTAATTTTCAACGCCGTTGGCATGAACATAATTTATATTTTGTTTTTATTTGCGAGCAGAAATAACGTGAAATAAATTAGGAAGTAATGAATTCCTGCGGGTTTATAGTGGGACAGCAGACACCAAATAAGTACCGGGTCTGTTTTGCAGGGCTTGTAATGCTGTGGGTTTATAGTGGGACAGCAGACACCAAATAAGTACCGGGTCTGTTTTGCAGGGCTTGTAATGCTGTGGGTTTATAGTGGGACATCAGACACCAAATAAGTACCGGGTCTGTTTTGCTTGTAATGCTGTGGGTTTATGATATACGAAGTCGCTTTGGTAAAACGTCCAATGCTTTTAGTGGTTATTGAGCAAATGGATAAGCTGGTGCAATGCTTTGCAGCCATGGCAAAGCACGTTAAACTTGAGAGAGGGTATGATAATAGTTGAGTTGCCTTCAAATTGCCTTGCAATAAAGGTAAAACTTGTGCAGATCAAAGGCAGTAATAATTTCAAAACAATCCACAACGACATGGCATCAAAAAAATTGAAAGTTATTGTTCATACGATTAACACCAGATGCTCCACTGATGATTACTGTAGATCAAGTTACGTATCTACAAAAAGAGTACATTGCAAAAAAATATTTTCATCAGATAAATATTATACAAAATTGGTTAGTTTATTAGCGACATCCTTCTAGTATCTTGGGCGCAACAAACAATCAGCATTAAAATAAATTTCACTGATCATTCGTATCTTAATAATAATTTCCATTCCTTCAGGTCTCTGAGTCATGGCTCACACGGTACTCGCTTGAACCATATGTTTTTCTAGTATTGTTTCTAATTAGCTTGGTCCAGGGGTACAGATTTTCAACGCTGCGTTGTATCTACATAAAAAATTCTAATCTTTCTCAGAATTCGTTGAAATATTTCTTCGAGTCTTACATGGTGCATCTATTTAAGACTCGGAGTTTCACTTTAACTTTACCCATAGACTATTGTTTCAGATCACTTTAACTTCACCCAGTGACTCTTGTTTCAGGTCACACAAATTTTTCAGTCGACGCTTAATGATAATTTTAAAGGCTAACCGATCTTATTTCTTGTTGTTGATTGTGGTGAACTTTTTTATTTAACCGGTGACTTTGTGATAAACGTTTATACTGATCGGTGAATTTGTACTTGCACTTCTCCAAACTCACTGGTTTACAGAAATGCATATTACTGTCACCACCAAAGAATATGTTTCTTTCTACGCCCCCACGACGTGACCCAGACGTTTGAGATAGCAATATTTTGTCTCATATCTCCCAACCGGAGTCTTCCTTTGCTTAAAAGCCGCCCAATTCTGTTGGCGGACAATTTTGCTGACTCCGGCAGACGTCGCCGCCGTCGACTTATTGACTCGAGTTACGGAGTGCTTAGGGCTATGGGGACAGCTTAGATTGATGTGGAGGCAGTTTAGACTGTTGCGAGGCGATTTAGACTATCCAGAAGCAGCTTAGACTGTCCCGAAGGCCGCTTAGACTATCATTGGGCATCTAAGACAGTCCAGGACACAATTGGACTGTCCATTGGCAGCTTAAAGTGTCCCGGGGGCAAGTCAAACTGTCATGAAGCCAGCTTTTACTGTTCCTAGGTCAGCGTGGACAGTTCTAGGGGCAGCTTAGATTGTCCAGGGGCAGGTTAGACTGTCCCGGGGGTGGCTTAGACTTTTTCGAGGTCAGACTGTCTTGGGAACAGCTTAGACTACCGGGGCATATTAGACTGTCTCGAGGACCGCTTTGACTGTCCTGATGACTGCTTACACTCTCTTATAGGGATAACTTAGATTATCCTGACGCTGCGTTGGCTGTCTCATGGACAGCTTAGACTATCCCAGGGCGATCAGACTGCCGTGAGGACAGCTCAGACAGTCTGAGGGTCGCTCAGACTTTCCTGAGTCTGCATAGACTGTTATAGGGGCACCTCAAACTGTCCTAGAGGCAGTTCACACTGTCTTGAGGCAGCTTAAACTGTTGTGGGGGTACTTAGACTGTCCCAGGGCAGTTTTGATGGTGCCGAGGAAGTTCAGACCGGCATGAGATAGGTTGGGCAGTTCTGGACTGTCTTACTGTCTTAGGGGAAGCTAAGCTTGGAATGTTCTTAGACAGCTCAGGCTGTGCGAAAGCAGTGTAGTCCATTTTATGTGAAGCCAGACTATAATAGGGGCAAATTAGACTGTTCTGAAGGCAGTTCAGACTGTCCTGGAGCAGCAAGACTGTTTAGGGACCGCTTAAACCCAGGGGTACTTAAATTCTCCGCGCGGCAGGTGGTTTGGTTAGTTAAACGGTTATTATAATCATTTATGAAGATTATGTTGCAAGTTCAACATATATGTAGTGTCAGTGCATCTTTTTGTGGTACAAACAAGACCCTTCACGCTCTATACAAAAGTTAGATTCCTAAATTTATGGACAAATGATGTTTCATGATGAGTGATGAAACATGAGGGGCGATAAAACATAAGGGTGGTGAAACATGAGGGGTGATAAAACATGAGGGGGGATGAAACATGAGGGGGGATGAAACATGAGGGGGGATGAAACATGAGAGGTGATAAAACATGAGAGGTGATAAAACATGACGGGTGTTGGAACATGAAGGGGTAATGAAACATGAGGGGTGATGAAACATGAGGGGCGATGAAACATGAGGGGCGATGAAAAATGACGGGTGATGAAACATGACGGGTGTTGAAACATGAAGGGGTAATGAAACATGAGGGGCGATGAAACATGAGGGGCGATGAAACATGAGGGGCGATGAGACATGACGGGCGATGGAACATGACGGGTGATGAAACATGACGGGTGATGAAACATGAGGGGCAATGAAACATGAGAGGTGATGAAACATAACGGGTGTTGAAACATGAAGGGGTAATGAAACATGAGGGGTGTTGAAACATGAGGAGCGATGAAACATGAGGGGCGATGAAACATGACGGGTGATGAAACATGAGGAGTGATGAAGCATAGGTAGTGATGAAACACAATAGGGACGTTTAGATGTATTAAAATAAGTATGGCGTTCACAAACGAGAACGTTACAGGAAACAACTTTTCTGATTTGGTCAAATCAACATAAACCTTTTAGAGAGAATACACCAACGATAACGCTGGGAGACTTATGTGTATGGAAAGTAAATTCATCATTGGAAAAACTTCAGTCCTCTCCAAGATTCAATCCCGCGCCGCAGGAATACGAGTCCTGCATTTTAACCACTAAGCCATCCAGCACAACAAAAGTTGTGATTCAAGCTTTCGTGGGTATTGAACTGTTTAGGATCGACTACCAATTCCAATGTTTTATCACTCTCATTGCACAATAACCGCGCTCAAAGATGTTAGAGAGAATCGCAACTTTTGTTGTGCTGGATGACTTAGTGGGTAAAGTGCTGGACTCGTATTCCTGCGACGCGGGATCGAATCTTGGCGAGGACTGAAGTTTTTCCAACGAAGATTTTTTTGTCCATATAGAACATAATCCTCGTCTTCGTGACTGTGACATTCAAAACATTATATTCAGCATCAACCAATCTATTTTGTGTAGAATACCCATCAAAATGGGTCTCAGCCACCGGGGTAGCATTGCTACTAGTCTTCATACACTGGAGGAAGAGATAAGCGACGGCTCGTTACACGTGACTGCTAAACTGAGGACATCGAAGATGTAGCTCGAATATCCGTTAAGAAAATGTTGCGTGTGACATGACATATGATAGTATTTCTGATTACCTTGTAATAAAGTCCTGTTATCTTGTCATAAGTTCTCAATTTGCATTATCAATTTGATTTGATAGTCGACCATCACCGTCATGGTCAGTGGAAGCAAATATCCCTCACACGTACTAACAATCTCCAGGAAAATAGGTTTCAGTTATTTATTGGCTGTATTGTAGTGACCTGGTTTGGAACTCTTATTATTCAATCGGGCCATAGCTCTTCTCGTGTCTTTATTGTACGTCACCTCGAGCCGTGATCATTGTTAATTATAACTTGCTGTGTTTTCCGTTTATATAAACATTAAGAAATCTAGTTTTTTTTTCACGCCACAATCAAACTAATTATAGGCCTTGAAGATATTTTATAGCATAAAAAACATATCTTTTAGCTCCTGTTCCTCTCTTTTGTCTGCTGCCTCTTTTGAGCTACTCGTTCTGAATTTGTGGAGTAGTTCAGAAGAATCATCATTACTAACAACCGTGAATGTTTTTTAACGCAGAAACCCAACCCAAGTTATACCGACTTCAATTGCTGTCTTGAAGTGTACAAATGTGTTGTGCAAGGAGTTTAGAATTTATTATTGGCCTAAAGTACAATGTCAATTACTTGTGTCGAATGGTCTGAGCAACGTTTTGTTTTGTTATTCACGATCGTGAATAACATGCAATTCCACCCTGCAACATAGATTAGATTAGAAGGGTCCATATCCATCAGAGTTCTGACTCTGCATCCTCTAAGTCAGCGTGCTCTATTTCTATTTCTTATGCAGCTCTATTTTCCCTGATCTTCATTGAAAACGCTATCTTTTTCCTTTTGAATTACCTTATTTGATTTATAACGAACTTTATATCATAATAATTCATGCATATTGATGGTGCTCTGCCGATGACTTTGAGCTACGGCAACTGCCTGACGCTGCGCACGTCCTCTCCTTGATAACGTGGATATGTCCTGCCCATTATTCATTCACAAATGGGTAATAATGTATTAGAGTGGCATGCGTGAATCGGTCATTGAGGTAAACACTGTACGGCCAAGTCATGACAATTGAACTGATGAAATATTATTGACGTTACATTAAGACAGGCTGATAACTCTTCGTCCCTCTGAATTGTTCAGATTATGGGAGAGGCCCAATGTCCCACCTAAACAACCCTAGTTATAATGTAGATGCAGGCAACATGGCGATACAGTAGGTAAGGTATATAAAGATAGCATAGTGATACAGTAAGTAATGTAGATATAGGCTACATAGCGATACCGTAGGTAATGTAGATTCAAGCAAAATAGTGATACAGTAGGTAATGTAGATACAGGCAACATAGTAATGCCGTAGGTAATGTAGATACGGGAAACATATCGATACAGTAGGTAATGTAGGTACAGGCAATGTGATGATGCAGTAGGTAATACAGATACAGGCAACACAGCGATACAGTTGGTAATGTAGAAACAAACAGCAGTGATAGAGTAGGTAATGTAGATACAGACAACATAACGATACAGTAGGTAATGTAGATACAGGCAACATAACGATACAGTAGGTAATGTAGATACATAGAAAGTATCGACATAATAGCAATCACAGAATCGTGGATGAAATTGAGCACTAGGCATTATTTAGGCAAATTTACTCATCCCGGTTACTCAGTATTTCACAAAGATAGACAAGGCCGAGAGGGCAGAGGAGTGCTGTTTCTCGTGAAAAACACACTGCAAATATTAGAAGTCACCATTCCAAACAACAAGCACGACATTGTATCAATCCAAGTAGTCGGTAAACATATAAAATGTTAAATCACTCTCGTCTATCGCCTCCCTAGAAGCAAGGTTACAGATGATATCGATCTTTACAACACCCTCGTCGATGTTGTCACAACACAACACAGCATAGTGTTCGGCGACTTTAATATCCCTGACATTGATTGGGAATCAGACGAATGCACTGCCACCTGCCAACGTCTGATTGATTTTGCAGAAGATAAGTTCATGACCCAAATGGTGAAGACACCTACAAGAGGTAGCAACATTCTTGATCTCATATTTAGTGCAAGCGACTCTCATATCACGAACGTCAAAATTAGGCGAACCACTCGGAACTACTGACCACAACTGTATCCGTTTTTTGATTGAGCTCGAGTTGAAAACATCAACAAACTGCGAAAAAGTCCCTAAATTCGGATTAGATAATGTTGATGGCTTAAGAGAGTCAATGGTGTCAGCAAATCTAACTCTCGGACAAGATGACAATCAATCGCTTGACTATTTCTTGACTGCACTTAAAAAGATCGAACATGAGCATATCCCGCGCAAAAACAGGCGACCAATAGTCTCTCAGCCCAAGTACTGGAAAGGAGAATTGCAGCGCCTTCATTCACGAAAGAAAGCAGAACATTCGATAGAGCAGAGACATCCACATGACGACGTAGCAAAAAATGATTACAAAATTAGCAGACGAGATCTAAAGAGGGTCCTGAAACGTACGAAGAAAGATTATGAAAATGAAATTGCTGCCAATGCCAAAACTAATCCGAAACAATTTTTTAGTTATATTGCGAGCAAAAAAATCATAATCTGTAATAGGTCCTCTCGAGAACGATGTTGGTGAGCTAGGAACGGATGATACCCAAAATGAGTATTCCACTTAATGAATACTTATGCTCTGTATTTACGTTAGAGAAATCAGGATATTCCTCATCCTGAGGATATCATAGCAGCAAAACGAATTGAAGCCCTCACCACAGTGAACTTTTCATCCGCCCAAGTTATTGAATAAATAAATAAATTGAAAGTCACCTAATCTCCAGGTCCAGACAAAATTCATCCCAGAATTCTAAAAGAGACTAGAAACGAAATCGCCGAACATTTATCAAACATTTTCACCCAATCTCTCACAAATGGCATCTGCCCCTCTGAATGGAAAGAGCCAATGTTACCCCATTTTGTAAAAAAAAGGGACAAAAAGTGTCCCGGCAACTACCGTCCAATTAGTCTCACCTCAGTCATTGGCAAGTTGATGGAAAGTTTGATAACGGATAAAGTTACAGGTTTCTTAGAATCAAACAAATTTATTGGTGACTCCCAGAATGGCTTTAGACACAACCGTTCCTGTCTTACGAATCTGCTCTTCTTTTTCAGAAATATCATCGAAAACAACGACACAAAATCTCCAATCGATATCATTTACCTTGAATTTCAAAAGGCTTTTGATAAAGTCCTCCACAAGCGCCTAATTAGTAAATTACACAGCGTCGGCATTTGAGGCGAGCTTAACAACTGGATAAAATGCTAGCTTATGGGCAGACGGCAGCGAATTGTACTTAACGGAGCTTCCTCCCCCTGGGGTAATGTTACAAGCGGCGTGCATCAAGGATCCGTGTTGGGGCGAGTTCTCTATATAATATTCATTAACGATCTCGATAGCAACGTACTCTCAAACATTAGCAAGTTTGCATACGATACTAATATCGAAGGAAAGGTGCAAACTGAACTAGAGTGTCAGCAGATCCAACTAGACTTGAACAAAATTGTTGATTAGTCAGAAAAGTGGCAAATGAAATTTAATGTAGACAAATACAAAGTTATGCTCATAGGTCCTCATAATCCCAAACACGAATAATCAATGTCTGGAAAGCAACTCATTCCCGTCACCGAAGAGAGAGGGTAACGACTTAAAAAGCTGCAATCAATGTAACGATGCTGCCAAGAAAGGCAACAAAATGCTAGGTATGATACACCGCACTATCTCGTACAAAAACCAACACAGTACGCTCAAGTTATTTAATGCATTTGTTAGACCGCATCTCGAGTATGCCGTTCAATTCTAGTCTCCATTCCTCAGAAAAATACGTTATTAAACTTGAGAAGGTAGAGAAACGTCGAGTCAGAGGCGACATGATAGGAGTGTGGAAGATTATGACGGGTAAGAAAAACGTCGTCCGAGTGAACCTTTTCACTCTAGATACAAACTGAGTGACTAGGAACAATGGATACAAAATCGTTGGGAAGCGTTTTTCACTCGATATCACGCGCAATTTCTTCACGTATTGAGTTGTCAAAGAATGGAACAAATTTCCAGCGAAGGCTGTAAACAGCAATACAATCGAAACGTTTAAATCGCCGCTCGATATGTTCTGCATAAATCGCCGATAAATAGCCAAGCCGTTCCCTTCCCTGTTGTTATAAAAAAAAACAGAAATGGCACACGAAGCTCTGATAGACGTTCTACTTCAGAACTAATCCTCTTGCTATCAAACGGCAACCTAGTTTGGGCCAATAGGCTTCTAGACGTTCTACTTTGGGGTGGATGGATGATTATTCCTTTTATAGATCATTACCACTTTATTTTAGTATTTAGTATTTCATCTTGCATGGGCTCTATTATTTTTCTCTGACCTTTCTGGGGCCCTTTGGGACACCCATGAGACCCTTTTGAAAAACTGTGGGACCCTTTAGAGGCGCCTCTGAATCCTGGAACCTTTGTTTCCCCCTTTCAGTGCTGTAAAACCCATACACAGAAAAATGTATATTTGAGATGCTTGAGTAGAACAATTAACCATTACAGTACGCGGATTGCTGGCGCAAAGGGCGAGGGTCGCGTCAAGGCTTGTCGAGGTGCGTCGAGATCAGTCGAAACATGTTGAGGTGAGTCGAATTGGTCGCGACGAGCCGAGACTGGCCGAAATGATTCGAGACAAGCCGAGACGAGCTGAGACGATGGGACCTGGGGAGCTCGGGGACCCGGAGGACATGGGTTATCCTCCGGGATTTGTCGGGCTCTATTGGGACCCGAGACACCTCTGCTACCCCACTCCCACCCTAAAATGCTTGAGTGAAAAATTTTGTTATTACATTCCACACGATCACTACCGCAGAAGGGGCGAGCTGCGTCGAGGCTGGTCGAGATCAGTCGAAACATGTTGAGGCGAGTCGAGTTAGGCGCGACGAGCCGAAACTGGCCGAAATGATTCGAGACAAGCCGAGATGAGCTGAGACCAGGGGTTTCGAGGAACTCGGGGAGCTCGGGAAGACCCGGAGGACATGGGTTACCCTCCGGGATTTATCGGGCTCTTTTGCGACCCAAGAGACCAATGCCCCCCCCCGCCCTATCCCCTTAAACAATCAGTGCGAAATCAATAATCTGAGCAGTTTTTCTGCCCATTATAAACCTGCTCTTACTTTATTTTTCACGATCCACAATATTATAACGCTGGTGTATTTGTGCGGGAGTTCCTGTTTGTGATTTTGTGAATGTGTATTTTTTCTTCAGTCTGTGCTCGCTCGCGCGTGCACGGACCATATGCAGTTTCTGGGAGTGACCTGGACTGCGCGGCTATAAAACCTTGTGACGCGTTGCGGTTTGAGTCTATCTAATCCGTGAAGCAATAGACCTTGTACCAATTTCGACGATGCTGTTTGTGCGCACTGTCGCGCGTGCATGTTATTCTTGGAGTTCTGAGTGGTTGGAGGCGGGGATTCGTTTTGTCTGAGTCTTTATCTTGCCTGAATAAATACATTGTACCAAAAATAAAATAGACCGCGTAGCTGTAAACATTGTGTTGCGTTGCTGTCGGAGCTGACTTTGTCCGTGTAGCCGCGAACCTCGTACCAATTTTGACGATACTTTCTGTGCGCACTGGCGTGTGGACATATGACTCATGAGGTTCTGAGGGGGTTGAGGCAAGGATTCGTTTCGTTTCATCTGAGTCTTTATCTCACCTGAGTAAATATATTGTACTAATACAACTGGACTGCGTAGCTGTAAAAATTGTGTTGCGTTGCTGTCGGAGCTGACTTTGTCCGAGTAGCCGTGAACCTTGTACCAATTTCGACGATACTATTTGTGTGCACTGGCGTGTGGACATATTACTCATGAGGTTCTGAGGGGTTGGAGGCGAGGATTCGTTTAGTTTCATCTGAGCCTTTATCTTACCTGAATAAATAAAATGTACTAATACAACCAAACCGCGTTGCTGTAAATATTGTGTTGCGTTGCTGTCGGAGCTGAATTTGCCCGTGTAGCCCCTGACCTTGTACTAATCTCGACGATGCTACCTGTACGCACTAGGGTGCAAACATATTACTCTATAATTTAAAAAGGATTGGAAGCGGAGGTCCGTTTCGAGTAAGCGTTTTTATTTTGCGCACCAGCGTGCGTCTGACATTGCTAAAATTTTCACATTTTTTCTAACGTTAAAAGCGTTGTTTTGTTTTTTCCTCGCACACTTAGGCGTGCGAGCCTACTGGAATAAATGATTATCGAGCCATATGGGGGAGCCTATTATGACTCGCGTTGAGGCTCTGGTGGAACTGAGGATTAAATCAAATCAAATCAGACGTTCCACTCCATAACAAACTCTCTTGCTACCAAAAGGCAACCTAGTTTGGGCCAATAGGCCTGTTATTGTCTTCTTACACTTGTGAACAGCGATACAGTAAGTAATGTAGATGCTGGCAACATAGCGATACAGTAGGTAATGTAGATACGGGCAACATAGAGATGCAGTACTTAATTTAGATACAGGCAACATAGCGATACAGTAAGTAATGTAGATAAAGGCAACATAGTGATGCAGTAGGTAATGTAGATATAGGCAACTTAGTGATACAGTAGGTAATGTAGATGCAGGCGACATAGTGATGCAGTAGGTAATGTAGATATAGGCAACTTAGGGATACAGAAGGTAATGTAGATGCAGGCGACATAGTGATGCAGTAGGTAATGTAGATATAGGCAACTTAGTGATACAGTAGGTAATGTAGATGCAGGTGACATAGTGATGCAGTAGGTAATGTAGATATAGGCAACTTAGTGATACAATAGGTAATGTAGATGCAGGCGACATAGTGATGCAGTAGGTAATGTAGACACAGGCAACATAGCGATACAATAGGTATTTGAGAACGATTGGGCAAACGGTTTTCAGGTATCAACTCTTAAAGTTGAAAGCTTGCGACGTCATGAACTGAATATTGTTAACATTTTATTTTAAAAAATCATAACGTCCCAAACCGTTCACTTCAAGGGGTGGTATCTCAGAAACAGTTTGTCCAGTCGCTCTCATATGTTAACTGTATCACTGTCATGCATACATAGACATCAAGAAATGTGTATTTGGGCGGGGTACTGGGCTTTTAATGTAAAACGAACGCCGCAATTAAGACCTGAACTTGTCTTCGCTACGGCAGGGCTCAGAGATGCTGTCCATCCTGCAACATGTTTGATTGATGCAGCGCCGTGCACGCTCTGACACGTCAATAGTTCAATTGATTTTAAATGACAGCTGACACCGAGGATCAATCAGCTGCACTGCAGCTGACATCGAGGATTAATAAGCGGCACTGGCAGCTGACACCGAGGATAAATCAGCTGCACTGATAGCTGACATCGAGGATCAATCAGCGGCACTGGCAGCTGACATCGAGGATCAATCAGCGGCACTGGCAGCTGACATCGAGGATCAATCAGCGGCACTGGCAGCTGACATCGAGGATCAATCAGCTGCACTGGCAGCTGACACCGAGGATCAATCAGCGGTACTGGTAGCTGACACCGCGATCAATCAGCGGCACTGGCAGCTTACATCGAGGATCGATCAGCGGCACTGGCAGCTGACATCGAGGATCAATCAGCGGCACTGGCAGCTGACGTCGAGGATCAATCAGCTGCACTGCAGCTGACATCGAGGATTAATAAGCGGCACTGGCAGCTGACACCGAGGATCAATCAGCGGCACTGGCCACTGACACCGAGGATCAATCAGCGGCACTGGCAGCTGACATTGAGAATCAATCAGCGGCACTGGCCACTGACACCGAGGATCAATCAGCGGCACTGGCAGCTGACACCGAGGATCAATCAGCGGCACTGGCAGCTGACACCGAG
>SDVV010014019.1:0-14928 GCA_016164225.1 Gammarus roeselii | reverse complement strand
TGATAACCAATCAAAATTTATAACAACAACTATAAAAAATTGCTGAATAAGATTCTCTACTCTACCCTAACCGACTTTCCCCTGAGGATAAATCCAACACCAATATGGACGGTGTACGGTCAATCAATACATGATGCCGATGTACACTACCGGTCTTGTGATAAATAGAAATAGTCCTGCACTTTAACTCCTAAGGTGATTTGGTTCATGAGAAAATCCTATTCTAACATATCAGCAATACCGAAATTATCTCACATTTAACAAAGGTCATGCATAACAAATAATAATATTGCGGTCTCCGATCAAGTATAAAACAAATTCTTAGACCTAACTGATGCTATGCCACTAGTAGCACAAAAAATCAAAGCCCACTGTGTCATAACAACGAACTCTACAATGGTTTACTAGATCGCTTCTCAGCAAACTACCACTGATATATAAAAAATATAGAGGGAACACCCGGTCATGATACTATACCTCAGACGTACCATGCATCTGTTTGGTCCATCATCTCTGAACAACGTCGAGCAAAGTCACATACTGGACATATATAAGAATCTATACACAAGTACAGGGGTTGAGAATGGGCCTGACGTGAGTCTCAAAGAGTGTGGTCATAAAAAAGCTGGGCTTCTGTTCACTGACGACCTAAGTAAATTACTACAACTATGAGCAGCTTGTCGCATAACCTCTCTAACAAATCCATGGAGCTTAAGATTAACGTCCACAAGAACTTGCAAAATTCACGTTGAACATACACGAACTCCAAAGGATAACCAAAAAGTGTAAATCGACTCTACATCAGGACCCCTCCATCAGTAAATCGGCTTATAAAACGTTATACTATACACTTGCTAGGGTTTAATGACAAAATTCCACAAACATGCAGTACGGACTTACACCTCTTAAACATAAATCGATAAAAAAAATACCTACGTAATTCTCTTTTCTGCTCTGATTCACTTTCAAAAATTATAATATACTAAGGGTGTACATCATAGTAAATTCGGACTACTTATAAAAAAATAAACATAAACACAACAAGCTTTGGCCCAGGGGATTCCTCCAACTCCTAAACATTGAAGTATGGTCCTACAATAAACATCCAATAAACTAACAACAAGACCGTGTTTGTAACATATCGAATCTTCTATATCTATAATATCCACGTCAAACATTGTACTAGGATGTAAAAAGATATATAAAACACTAACAAAATAAACGACATATAACTAAATTATACTTGAAATAATATTCAACATTGCATATATCCTAATATTCCGATATTGTATATGTAACCAACAGATTGAATTGAAGATGGAAACTGTACAGAGAACATACAAAAATCAAAGACATATACTAAAACGGTCAAGATATAATAAAATAAGAAGAATGATGCAATAATCGACCAATTATGCCTGAAATAGTGTGCTACATGGACGATACAAACCTAAAATAACCTAAAAACCCTATAACTGTATGAGATAACTATTCAAAATTCCAAAAAGCATTACAAATTTAACGAAAATCAACCGATCATTACTGAGTATACATAATACATTATAATAACTTACAATAAATCCATATCGTTCAGGTACTCTCGCCATTGGAACACCGCGTCAATGGAACACCGACATATCTGGTTTAAACATGGATAATGCGTTATGGGGTAGATAGATTCTTGTAACGAAGCTGCTGCATCAACTCTAAATACAAACATCAACTCGCCAACTATCTATTGATATTATATACATATGAAATAAATGACTGGGAAATACACAGAACACTACATAGATTCAATTTCAGGCTGGTACCAAGCGTCCAACCGCTAAGAACCACACCAAACAACCTCTGAATGAGTCATGTATACCCAAACTAGTTAGGAAAACAAACATATATGTACAGAAAAATTTAAAGAATTATAATCCAGACATAAATAAATAACGAAACATTCACTCAGAACATAAAAGTAATGACAAATCAGTCATGGAAAAATACATTTCATATAACGGATAGAAGCAAACTTACCTAATTTGCCAAAGCACATCCAACGGTTCAAACGTTTGGGCATGCATGTAAATTATTATGTAACTGTTCGATTTATTATCAATAAAAATTATCTTATAAACGTATGTTATCAATACCCTAAACATTCAGAGAACCAGCATTGAAATGCATGTATGCAACATGACATGCAACGAAACTGCAATACAGTATGCCCAGCATTTAAGTCCGAATGCCAAAGTTAGTGTGTAAGCGTTCTATTTATATAACCTGTTAACATATAAAAGCTTAGTAATAAATATAACTTATTGACATACCTTATGAATGATCCGAAAGCTGTTCGTCTATCCGTTAGAATGAGTCACCAGTTCACCGCCTGCCTGACTCCGGCCTTTCTGAAAATATGGGGCGCAAACTCCCTAGACTGAAAATAACTCTATTTATCATTATATATATATATATATATATATATATTCTTTCGCATTTGCGTTCCGGTGAGATTATAGCTACTAGTAGGGTTCAACACTTGAAATCTAAAAAAACTTTGAAAATGTTAGACTCGCAAATTTAATCCTGACTGGACTCAGATCGGACTTTGAACATGCAAAAATAAAATTATATGATGGTGTAAATTGAGTAAATTATTTTACGTCTTCAAAGAAGTGAAGTCAAATATTATATGAAACTTCATAATTATCTGTCATCTAAAATTAAAATCAACGCATTTAGTGTACCTCATGTTGTCAAAATTAGTTTTGAACTTTTCAGTGTACTTTATGACAGATTGTAAATACTGCCTACTGCCCAGGAGGCCAGAGCAGCAGGTAGAGGGGTGTGGAGGGGGGGGAGTGGGGTGGGGGGTGAGACCATCTAGTACCAAAAAAGATGTTCAACTCATGTGAATAATTGTAAACAGTGCAAGGCGAAGCAATAATTGTTAAAACTTGAATGGAATTGCTTCCATTCTAGATGTATACTGGGATAGTAAATCAAATCACGAATCAGGGTGGATGTGCACACTCCTAGTCCCACTGGGAGAGTATCAATGAGGAATCATAGTGCAGAGGACTTATCTTAATATACCTATAAATTCATGCTTTCAGGATTCGATCACTCATATTTAAAAGGTGTCAATGTATTCCGCACAGTGGACACTAATCTGAAGATTATAAAAAAAAAATCCATTTAGATAATACATAGTTCTCATTAAAAACATTTATAACAATATGACGACCGGATACGAAAATGTGCCCACCGCACAACATATAACTAACAGCTTGACTTTACACTCTTCTCTTTTCAATGCAGGTCAGAAAAAGTTATAGACCCGCGAGAATCTACGTAGCAAAAATAAAATGAACAATTTAGAACAGTATTGAAACAGAATTTAGCTGTTACGCACTTCCCGTCTATCTTCCACAATCAAACGACTAGGAAATGATGCGACGCCACCAATAAATATGTCGCTATAATTGAGCAGATTGCAATCAGCAATTTTGATTACACGGCCGCTAAAAGTTTGTCCGTAATCCAATAAGTGAAGAGCATAGGTGATCCATGTGCAATTTCGAAATAATCTATAGTTCAGTCATGAAAGATTTTATGTTTGATCATTTATTTCACCACTGCTCAAAGAAAACCCTATACATCGGCCAGAAGGGGAGTATACTAAATAATTGTCAGTGTTTAACGATCGACGCGTCACCTACTGTGGATATTGGCGTTATGACACACCTCCAACTATTGTATCGACGCGTCACCTACTGCGGATATTGGCGTTGTGACACACCTCCAACTATTGTATCGACGCGTCACCTACTGTGGATATTGGTGTTATGACACACCTCCAACTATTGTATCGACGCGTCACCTACTGTGGATATTGGCGTTATGACACATCTCCAACTATTTTATCGACGCGTCACCTACTACGGATATTGGCGTTTGACATACCTCCAACTATTGTTTCGACGCGTCACCTACTGTGGATATTGGCGTTATGACGCACCTCCAACTATTGTTTCGACGCGTCACCTACTGTGGATATTGGCGTTATGACACACCTCCAACTATTTTATCGACGCGTCACTACTGTGGATATTAGCGTATGACACACCACCAACTATTGTAGATGCAATTGATTCAGTGGCAGCCAGCTATTGTCTCAAAATGGCCAGTGATCGAAATCTAGGAGCTGCTGCTTATTTAAATTCCGTGATGGGTTGAGTGCAATGAGGAAACTCGAACACTCAGTGCTGACATCCAAAGTGATTCTACTACCTCGGCCTTCACGGCCGCATGCAGGAGACAATAGAGCTGTTTGTTTTTCCCGCCAAGTCAAAATCGGTTCCTAATGATTTGATACCCACATACAAAGAGGCAACTACATAGTCAAACTTCGCATAGATCGCAAACGATTGTTTCTCATCAATTTATTAAACAAGAACTTGAAAATGAAGAAGTAACAAGATTGTTCGTACATTATTATAACATAATAACCGTAAGTAACAACAAAATTTTTGCAGACCTAAACACAATTAGGCAGATGTAGAGTCCAGGCAGATATATATACATTTCCCCGATACTATGGTATTATAGTATTTATTGAATAACCAGCAGAGCACCTATGCTCTGCCCTACTCTTGTATGGCAGAGGCCCTTCAACTCACACCCACACATAACAAGACAACCTTTGCAGATAATCAGGCTGATAACCATCCAATAACGGCACAAAAACAATATCTGATCGAAATTATATGTGTAATTGGGATAGAGCGAATTTTTATTAAGTACTTTGAATAAATTCGGTTACTTCTCATGTTTCTCGTCATGTCTCGGAAGAGCTGGTACCTATGCTCAGCTAACAGTGAGGCGTTCGCTACTGGCCACTCACAGGTTCATTTACTTGGTTACACCATGCGATGAACGCTAAAGGGTCCTGACCCATCATCATATGTATTTTAGATTTGTTTACCGATCATCAAATGCACTTTAAATTTGTGTACGCACCCACATATATATTTTAAAGGTGTGCATACTTATGTATTGACTTATATCGCGGTACCATATTACCATTCCGTCTGTATATGAGCTCCCACACTCACATAGGCCCATCCATACACCAACATCCTTTGACACATGTATTTGGCGGATGATATGAATCAAGACTGCCTACACGCTGGGACGAACTCTGTATTGTCACTTAGTCTGACCTGTTGGCCCCTGCCTATCATTACACGTACTCCAGATACGTGTAATGATAGGCAGGGGCCATCATTACACGTATCTATTTTATTGTTCAATGGGCATTCTACACGGATTGTGCTTTGTTATGTTTCATTTTGTTTTATATGCAATCTAAATATATGTGTTTCTTTGTGCATAAAAATGTACTCTGTTACCGTGTCACAAAAAATGCCACACCGGTTTGTGTATGAATGCATATTATTTTTCTGGTTTGTTTGTTATGCTAATGGTTCTATAACTCGCATAGACCCACCTATACCGTCGCACTCTTTGCTATTCATTTAATTAGGCTGTGGGTCTGAATTAGGAATTAATACTAATTATTATGCAAATATTTCAATGTCAAATAGAAACACCTTATTTTATCAGGATATAATGCATAATTATTGTGTACTTCAAACCTTCCGTGACAGCTCTTTCGTCGTGACACGTCACAGAGAGCTTACGGTTCCAAGTGAAAAACACACCACTGGTGTACGATAAAGCTTTTCTTTTGCTTTATTCAAAAATTTCATTTTATATTAAAATAATGATATTTCCCTCGTGTTCTTTTGTCAGTTACTCTCTGTTTCACAAAGACCCAGTCAAACGGTCGCATTCTCTGAATTAAAATTTCTCACTCTAACTGTTATATGACAGACCCCAATGCCATATCGTAACACCTTGTGTCAACAGGATACAACGCATATTTATTGTGTACATTAACCCTCACCCTGATAGCTTTCTCGTCGTGACATGTTTCGGCAAGAGTCGTGTTTGTATGTTCAGCCAGGAAAGTAAAATGCCTCCCCACCGCTCGCACACAGCTACAATTACTCAGTTACAAGTTATAAGCTTGTCATTTTACCTATTTTATATTTACTATGTATAAATTTCTTGTTCCAAAAGAAGAACTAACCATCTGTGTATGAATGATTTTTTTATTTTATTCATGTATTTATAATTCCATACCTACAAACCTATATCTTACTTTTACAAGATGTCAGGTCATCCTGATTCATCAACCCCATGTCCTTGAGTTACATACGATAAAGTTTTGCTCATTATGGTATTCACTCCTGCTTGTTCCGCTGCAGAGGTGAAATTTATCACCATTCATGTCTCATGCTGGATTATTTATTATCGTATATTCAATATGGACGTTCAGCCCATATTCAAATTAGGACCGTTTCGTTCTGTTTCATTAAAGTTTGTATGTGGTTTAAATGAATATTTATCTGAAATATTTTGTAAATTATCCATTGAGCTATTATAATTAACGAATCATGTTCCAATCCCGTTCCTGGTGGTCGCCGTTTCATTCTTCATAGTGCATGATAAGATTCAGAAACATGTCTTGATATTCCAAAGAACTAAGCCCTATAAGCAAGATACATATAAACATGGGGTTGATAAGTCAGGATTCTCAAACACATTGTAGAAGTAGATGCTGGGTTTACATGTGTGGAATGAAAATGTGACAAGATGAAGGATATGGGGACAATAATTATCCAGGAATCCCATCACGCACGCGGTGTCGTGTTTAACTTGAACTATAACGCCTTTTCTTCACGCTCACCACATGAATTCGTGATTTCTCAAACCCTTGTAAACGTGATTTACAAGGGTTTGAGCGATTCTTACCTCAAAGGAGACGTTGATGATAACGTTGTAAATTATAATTTGCACCATGTAGAACGAAACGGCGGCCCACTGGAGGTAATCTGTAATTGGTTCAGTTAGTCTGTTTGATGTTGCTGTCCTAGTGTTATTATTAAGAATAGGAAACCAATTGCTGTACGATGGAAATGAATGATTTATAAATAATATTAACAATAATTGTGTTGAACGTATTTACTGATAATACCATTAAATAGCCCAATTTCATACGTTCAATCAATTTGAAAAATTCAAATCCTAGGAAAACAAAATTTATCGAAAAACTAAAGTATGTGCTTGAACAAGCCAGTGTTGATATGAAAATACCATTCTGGTTCAACAATTTTGCTATGAAATAAATGATGACTAAAATAGTTTTGATTATGATCATATGTTTCGTGAACTATTGCAACATGTTGCATACATCGTTTACGGATTTGTTTAAGTGTTTTTGTCTGCAAGCGTTTTCACATAAATGACTGACATATAAAAAATGCTTTCGCGTCTCGACTGCTCATGCAGAACAATGGAGTATATTTCTGAAAATATTTGTCGTGTTGTAAAGATATAGCGGTGAAACATTCGCTCCCTCGTAGCTAATTATCGATTTGCAAAACAGAAAATATTGGACCATTTCCCTGATTCATTGAAACACTGTATATTGTCTGCCATCTCTGATTTGATAAATATGACCGAATTGTCTGGCAGCTTATTGACCGGGCTGATAAAATGTTTCCTTTAAGTTACCAGCTATATCCTGGAGGTCGGGCTAGATGACAAATACAATTATTGTATCTGTTATTTAGAACAAATAAATCAATATAGTCAATTTATTAACTGATTTTTTCAGTTGTCTTGGCTATCACCGGGTAATGTTTTTGAGTCCCACCAACAAGCCGGATTAAATAAACACTTCTGTTGTTTAGAACAGATAACTCAACAGGGCTGTTAAAATAACAGAGATTTTCTCTTTATATCGACAGATAATTGAGGGTTGTCCGGTAATGTGACGGATGCTCTGAAAATGTTCGCAATAGTAACTCACAACACGTTTTTTATTCCGTCAGAATAGCAGTTAAACTCGATGTAAAAACAGACAAAGCAAATTGATCAGTTGAATAAACCGAAAAACTCCGTTACAGAGACAGTATTTTTCCCGTTTAATCAGTTGATAGAACGGATACTTTTCCCGCTGTCAGTCATAATGACTGACAGTCTACGGTGTATTGCCAGAAAACGCATTGTCCTCCGTCATCATAAACATAAGAACTCAGTTGTTTGGACAGCAAATCTATAAAGACCTGTCATCGCAATTTGACGGAAATCTATATTTTTTTTCGGTGTTAAAGCGCTGAAGATTACATTGTCAGTTGAATTCCATGGATTAAAAAAAGGTACCCGGCCAATGAACTGCCAGACACTTCCGTTAAATGACCGTCATTATTTTCAACTGAGTATAAGAAAATAAATAACAACAATTACTTTCCATTCAATACATTAGTAACGAGCGCACTGAACAGACATAAAATGTAATCATGTTGTTCAAAATCAAATGTGCAATTTAACCTCAATGTATTAGTATTGTTAAGTCTTGATTTTTATTTATTTGCTCATACCTAGCAGTATGCCCCCCCCAAAAAAAATCAGCTCTAAGTGAAGTAAATGGACTAGGTAAAAGTTCAATTATACATCAATCGATGTTGCTGAAAATAGAGTAATGGCTCGCTATGCAGGCCTTGACTAAATTTTCATGGACACGGGCATTTGCAAACAAGTTTTGTTGGAACTCATTTTGAGCGATTTGGCTAAACTGCTAACAAAGTGTGCGATAACAAAAATTACGCTTAACATTATGATAGCGAGCACCGCTCAAGACTATTTGCGTGCCAAACGCACACACGCCAGAAATTGTCGTGTGTGCGGGGTTACGTCGTCAGCGCGCACATCGCGTTGCATCCTCAGGCAGGACGACTAGCTTGTTATAGCGTATCTTGATCCATTGAATTAATAACTTACTGATACAGACACCAGGCCGATTCCACCAGGAAGGGGCGCGGCCGACGGCAAGGCACACCTCACACACCTGTCATAACTCACACTCGAACACACCGATAAACATTGCTCTTTTGCGCTGAAGGGTCTGGCGGTAGACCATGTATTACACACACTCTGGGTCAGGAGTGAGGTCCGAAGTCAATGCCTGACCGTAAAACTGGTTTACCCCAGCCGCGTCATAGTGGCCCTACCTATGTCTCTACTTGATACCGGCTGTTTCATTCGATCCATCCACTCAAAATTTGGTCTACCACTAGACCTACGTTTACTCACCTCTGCCTTCATCGCTCTTTTCACCACTCATACAGTCCAGCCTGACAACGTGCCCGAAACATCTCAGAACACGCGAATCTACTTTGTCCTCCAACTCTTTCACCTTCACGGCTCTAATCTGAATAGAGCCATTATTTTTCCGGTCATGCAGCATCACTTCAGCCCTGCTCCTCTAACATTTCATGTCGAGAACAATCAACTTTCTTCTCTCTTCTGCTCGATATAAGACTCTCAGCTACATAGAAGAGAGACAACTACTCCCTCATACAACCCACTCTTAGCTTCCTTCCACAACGTCCTACTGCTCATTACACTCTTTTGTGCACCCAACACTTTTCACCCAACTTTCATGCTCGGCTGCACCTAGGTTTCCACCAGCTCAATCTTCTCCACTTGAGAGCCCAGGTACTTAAAACACTGAACTTCCTCTATCAACTTTTCATTTAGAAGTACACTAATTCTGCTTGCATCGACATTCCTCGAACATCTCATTACTTTACTCCTACCCACGTTAACTCGCAGCGATCTCCTCTCATACACTCTGCAAAACTGTGACACTGGCGTACACCACTTTTCTTCAGAAACCGACACCGGTGCTGTATCGTGACAAAACAGCAGCTGACTCAACTGCGAGCTTTGCCCATTCACTCCCAAAAGATCGCAGCCATCACTCAACTGCCCATTCGCTCCCAACAGCTCTGAGCCACCACCGCGTCCTGATACCTCTCGAGTTACAACATTCATTCTTATATGTTTCACCCTCACACAGCGTAACAAAGCAAGCACTACGCCACTTAATAGGCACTAGATCCGACACGAGAAACAGGTTCAGTAGCTTCAACTATCGTTACTCCAACTCTTGCCAAGCACTCAGTTGCAAGGCCGTACGAACTAGGGGCTTTCACTGTTAACGACTCCCACACTTTTCCTTTAAAAATGTCCGCTACAAGTCTCTCCCATCACCGCCATCCGTGCACCACCGCCCACAGCAACAATGTCAGTCTCTCAAACATCCTTAACATTCAAAACTCATTAAAATAGTCGGTCCACCTCTTACGGGACATTACCACTTTCCAACAACTACCGACTGTTCTCATCTTTCATCACCATCCCCGTTTCGGTCTCCCCTTGTATCACATCCTTCTCCTTTGTCCAAAACATATTTCTGTTCTCCTCATAATTCTGACGTAGCTGTCTTCCCCGCCTGAAATCTGCGTCTCTCCTGGCTCTAATCACCATATTTCTTTCTTCTTTATTGCTGTCATAAGCCACCGCTAACCTCGCTTGCGACCAATTCTCAAAGGTTCTTCGCATCAATGCCACCACAAATTTGACCTCATCGTTTTACCATTCTGCACCGGCCCACACGGCGTACATCACACACATTTTTTAAACCTCTCAAAAACGCATCTCTGAACGTCTCCCGTACTTCCTCCACATTCCTCGGGTCCTGCCCTTTGACGCTGTCATATTCCTCCATCAGTCGTTGTTGGAACTCCTTAGCTCTGCTTCCCACATACAGTTTATTCACATTCACTATCACTCATCATCATCATCCTACTCTATTGCTCATTACTCATCTCTATTCCACTCGTAATCTTTCTTCCACCAGTAGATGTCCAGACCTTCCTCCATCCTCCCATCTCAACACACGCACATACAACAGCCTTCTGACCCCACTCCTCAAAATCAGCACAAAATCAATCAGCGCTCTCTTTACCACAGCACCATGCGTCATCTTTACCATGTGTAGTTGTGGATGTTTCGCTTCTTTAACAAGTTAATTCCAAACACCTGCTCCTGCTCAATGCACCACCACTGTAATTACTACCGGGAACGCCTTACCTCCCTACCATATTCTCCATCACTTCAACTCCAACTCTCGCATTCAGGTTACCCAATGCAGCCATTTTTGTACTAACTTCCAAAACTCTCAATACACTCAATCATGTCTGTCCAAAATGGCTTTTCTCATCCTTACTCCTTTCGCTATCAGGTTCCTAGGCACTCACAAACACCCATATTTATATACGTAACTAGACATTCACCCACATCAATCTCGAGGAAACCTCTTTCCACAAGGTAACGCTACTTGCAATACGATCTCTCAATTCAGCACCATACCCTCTCGTGCCCAACTTTCCTTCACGCCCGACTTTCTTCCACTTACCACGCCAAACTCAAATTTGCCTGTACCTCTCAACTTCGACTCACTCAGCACCAATACATCAAACTTCCTCCTTAGAAACATTTCGTCAATCTCTTTCCTCTTTTCTTCATTTGTACTACAACTATGCACATTCAGTGACCCTAACAATAGGGCTCGTAGTGGCGTGAGCCTCTCCTCCCTCCACCTGGCCTTGCCGTCTTTGAGGGAGAGTTTGGAGCGGTAGGGTTCCCTAGCCCCCTCACTCCGCCCCTGTTAGTCACATTCTACGCCATTTAGGGGTTACTGTTGCATGATTCTAACTCCCCCGTCACATGGTTTCCCAATTAATCGCTTCTTACGATACGGACTGCAGGGCTGTCACAGGACTAAGAAGTCCCCATTGAGTGAACTAAATCAAATAAATTAAATCAAGCGTTAGCTATTTAGGCTACAAATTATTCATGCTCAAGGGTTCATGCTGCAGAACTGCTTTGGAAATTCAACACTTAAACGACACTTTTTCTGAAGGGGTTTGGCATTTTGCAAGAGATAGTGTGACGTGCTATTGGTGACGAGTGCAAAAACCTCTATGACACGAAGGCGAACTTCCTATTTTCCATATTTTTGAGCATTGCGAGGAGCGGCAGCAGTGCTATCTAGTAGACTTACTAGAGGAAACTCTAACGAGGCGTGTTCTGCCAGTGTGCTGCAGCACACTGGCAGCACACAAAAAACATTCGAAAGCGCGTTCATCTTATAAAATTAGGTACGAAAAATCACCAATTGAAGGGTATTGAAGTCCACCTTTTATCATTTGCTTTTGACCAATCAGGTCTAACTTTTCGACAATTAACACACGTTGTTACAATGTGCAGTTATTTCTGACATAGTTCAAATGCTATTCACAAATCTCTCTGAAACTTTAACTAAACTTTAATATTGTCTGAAAATCTTCAGAACTGATTCACAAATACCATATCTGAAATAGCTTTTGACAAAAAACAGTTATTCAACAGATATCATAATGGGTTAACATCGATGTATTTGATTCGAGTTATGCATATGAACAAAGGCATGTAAATATGTACATACATAATGAAAAAATGCATGTGTTCATGAAAACACGCCTCTAGCTGCCTCGGGGCCGTCCAAGTTGCCGGCTGAAATATCATTCAACCGCTCTTTCGTATACGCCTTGAAAACGGAGAAGCACTCCTCAATCGGGTTAAGAAGAGCGAGTAAGGTGGCAGATACCTGATGGTAAAGTTTGAGAACATTGAGAACAATTTACCGACGCCCTGGTGGCGTGGGGCATTACCCATGATTAGGACAGCATCTTCTTCTCCTATCAGCTGCTCCAATGATGTCTTGAAGTGCAACAACGTCTCTCAATGAACAGGCTGCCAATGCACTTCGTAGTATAGCACTCCTCCTTGGAGCCTATTTAAAATTACCACTATTACTGTCACGTTGTTACCGCGCTGCCCCCCGGCAACACCGTTCACACGCTGACCTTATCTCGCCCTGCCATACGCTTGCTTTGTGTAGAGGCTTAGCTCCGACTCATCGATGTATATTCTGCGCCGCTGCATCCCACCATTGAACATCCAGTGCGCTTATTCTGCCCTAGCATCTTCATTCGTGGGGGAGTTATTGTTGGCAGGAATGTTGCACGCCAACTTGACGGTCACCAATTCACCACCCGGTGCGCGAGACAGTCATCGTTGACACGTGAGGCCTATTGAAAAAAAACTTTCCCGGGGTGAAGCATTCATTCGTTGAGAGTGATGCATGGATTGGCCTCGATCAGCAGACGTATAAAGTCAATTGACTCTCAGTCCAATTTCGGCTGCCGTCCTCCCGTGGCTTCAGCTCTGGCAACGTTGCTGGTGTCAACAAACCGGCGGAAAATCCCGTACGCTGTTGTCCTCTTCACACCGAGTGTTTCTGCCAACAAAACGAAATCTTCTTGTTGCTGGTATTAATCTACAATACGCTTCCAGTCCTCCTCGCTTACACAAAGATGGTGAAATCCACGACACAAAATCTTCAATCGATATCATTTACCTTGACTTTCAAAAGACCTTTGATAAAGTCCCCCACAAGCGCCTAGTTAATAAAGTGCACAGCATCGGTATTCGAGGCGAGCTTAACAACTGGATAAAATGCTGGCTCACGGACAGACGGCAGCGAGATTTACTTAACGGAGCTTCCTCCTCCTGTTGTGATGTTACAAGCGGCGTGCTTCAGGGATCCGTGTTAGGTCAAATTCTCTTTATAATATTCACTAACGATCTCGATATGAACGCATGTGTAACCACATCAACTCGTATTATAGAGGTAGATGAGATTCTTTATGTACGCTATATGGTACATTATACGGTGACAGAGTAAAGGGTTTCCGTCGGGTGTATGGTGTTATAGGTATAGATCACGGAAATGATCACAACATCGAGCATCCCACACATAGTATGTACGCCAGCTTATTTATTTCGCTTTGTAAATTATCAGATATATTTATGTTCTGAATTCAGTATCGATTCAAGCTAAAAATAGCTTCATATGACCTTTAGAATTTTGCTAAACAAAAATTGAAATTGTGTATTGACTCAAAATACGGCTCAAGCTGGTTAACACTATACCGTGCAAAATGTAAGATACTTTACGATCGCATCTACATGGTGTAAACCAAGATACTATTGAAATCTTAGTCGTCTCTTTCAATTCAGTAATAACCAGTTAATTGAAATGAAACAGTAATGCATATTGTGCGCATAATTGGCTGTTACAATTCACCTTAAAGGTCATCATTTTGTTTGTCTGGTCATGAAAAGCGGCGGATTGTCAGCGTGGCTCTTGCTGGGTGAACAACATTTAATGCGTCACACGCCACTAGCATATCTAGACTTGCAGCCCAGCCGCCCAAAGTGATGAGGCCATACTTTGCGGTCCAGACCTCTACAAAATATATGGTAAAAAAGTTGTATCATGCCAAACTACATGAAACGTGCACCGCGGCTTAATCCGTAGGCGGCCATTGAGAAATCAGTTTATTAACGCTGTGGCCGCCAACCAGGAATGTTCAGTATAAAATGGCATGAAAGAGCCTCTTGGGGTATTGTTTCCTGAGGCCATATGCGAGTAACGCAGATAATATTAAAATGTTTGAAATTAGTTTTTCATATCATTTATACACAGGCTGCTGCCAAACAAACATTCCAACACTCCTGTAACTGAACAGTGAATTCATCATTGGAAAAACTTCAATCCTCATTAGGATTCGAGCCCCTTTTTGCAGGCATTTCGAGTCCAATTCTCTAGCCACTATGCCATCCAGCACAACATAAGTTGTGATTCGAGCTTTTGTGGGTATTGTACTGTTTAGGGTCGACTACCAATTCCTCTGTTTATCCCTCTTATAGAGATCATTGGACGCGGAGTTCGAATCCTGGTGAGGACTGAAGTTTTTCCAATTATGAATGTTCTGTTCAGTTACAGTCTCCCAACGAAATTGTGGGTATGTTTTCTTTAATTCCTCCACTCGAATATATCTGTATATGTAT
>SDVV010014018.1:0-14928 GCA_016164225.1 Gammarus roeselii | reverse complement strand
ACAGGATTGACAGGGAAGCGCTGTAGAGAGTGTTGCGTTTGCATGGAGTGGGAGGACATCTGTTGAAAGCGATGCAGAGTTTTTATGCTGGCAGCCGAGCATGTGTCAGAGTGGGAAGCGAGGAGAGTGATTGTTTCAGAGTGAAAGTGGGACTGAGCCACGGCTGCGTGATGTCTCCCAGGCTGTTCAACCTCTATATGGATCGAGTGGTCAGGGAGGTGAACTCGAGTGTGCTGGATCGTCGTGGCTTGGAACTGTTGGAAGCGAATGGGCGGAGTTGGCAGTTGAGCCAGTTGCTATTTGCTGATGATACGGCACTGGTTGCGGATTCGGAGGAGAAGCTACGTAGGCTAGTGTCTGAGTTTGGTAGAGTGTGTGAGAGGAGGAAGCACCGAGTGAACGTGGGTAAGAGTAAAGTAATGAGATGTTCGAGGACTGTCGATGCGAACAAAATTAGTGTCACCCTTAATGGAGTGCTCTAGTAGGAAGTTCAGTGTTATAAGTATCTGGGCTTCCATGTGGAGATAACTGAACCAGTGGAAACTGAAGTGAAGGAGGGATGTAAAGTGTTGGGCGTAATGAGCTGTAGGACGTTGGAGATGGAAGCCATGAGAGGGCTGTATGAGGGTGTTGTTGTCCCAACTGTGCTCTACGAAGCTGAGACTTGAGGGGGGGTGAGAGCAGAGAAGAGAAGAAGGTGTAATGTTTTCGAGATGAAATGTTTGAGGAGCATGGCTGGAGTAACGCTGAGAGACCGGATCACCAACGACGTGGTTCGAATCAGAACAGGGATGGTGAAGAAGTTGGAGGACAGAGTGGATTCGCGTGTTCTGAGATAGTTCGGCACATGGAGAGGATGGATGAAGGGAGATTGATGAAAAGGGTGATGAATGCGGAGGCGAGTAGTCGCAGGACTTGAGGTAGACCAAAGTTTGGTTGGATGGATGGTGTGATGCAGGTGTTGGGAAAGAGAGACATGAATATGGAGGTGGCGAGAGAGCGTGCAATGAGCAGGCGTGAGTGGACAGTTGTTGTGAATGGTTGATTTTGACGCTGCTCTGACGTGCTTTCCCGCCCTTGGCATCCCGTTGACGGGATGGTCGTGGGTGGGGTTGGGGGAGCTCGGCCATTATGACGCGGCGGGGGTAAACCAGTGAAAACTGTCTGGCTTTGCTGCTGACGACGGATCCTCGGACTGCACTCGTCACCCAGAGTGTATGTTACGGGGGTACTGGCCGGACCCTCTAGCACAAAAAGGCTAAATTGTGTGAGTGTGAGGGTGTGAGGTGCGCTTTGCCGTCGTAAACCCCCCTCTCTGAGGGATGCGGCCTAGTGTCTGTATCTGTACAAAGTAGGTTCAACGTCGATACAGAGTAGGTTCAATGTATATACCGAATAGGTAGTAGTAGATACCGAATAGGTTTAACGTAGATACCGAGTAGGTTTAACGTAGATACCGAGAAGGTTTAACGTAAATTCAGAGTAGGTTTAATGTAGATTCAAAGTAGGTTTAACGTAGATTCATAGTAGGTTTAACGTAGATTCAGAGTAGGTTTAACATAGATTCAGAGTAGGTTTAACGAAAATTTAGAGTAGGTTCCACGTAGATTCAGAGTAGGTTTAACGTAGATACAGAGTAGGTTTAACGTAGATTTGGAAGAAGGGAGCAAAGGTTTTAGGATCCAGAGGGGCCTCATGTGGGTCCTACAGTTTCTCAAGAGGGTCCCGCAAGGTCTCAAGGGTGTCCCAAAGGGCCCCAGAAAGGTACAAGCGGGTCCCCCCCAAAATCCTCCTGGTCTTCCAAGTTCCCTGGGTTCTCGTAACCCCGAGTCCCCCGGGTCCCACGAGTACCCCCCTTCCCTGTGTCACCTTGTCTCAACCAGCCTCGGTATATATAATAATAACGAATGCAAAATTTATCATCATGAAAAAAGGGCAGAAAATATAATAGAGCCCAAGAAAGAAGGAAAAATAAAATACTGAAATAAAGTGTTAATTATCTGTAAAATGAATAATAGGCACCCCCGTAGGGCGCGACCGTCATTGATTCTGGTAAGTTTGCATAGCCTCGCGTGCGAAAATATTAATCTTGTCAAGATGAAATCAAGTACATATTTCAATTGTGGCACATTCGCGTACAGGAGAGTAAAGAGTAAACGCGTATCTTCGTAAATGTGTTGTTATCCCTGTGCGTAATGGGAAGGAGAGACCGCCTCACTTGCACAGGTGTTTGGGATGCTGTGTGTTTTCCGAAAGCAGAAAGCTTTTTACGGTAAGTTGGTCCGTGAGTAGGCTTTGTAGGTTGCTCGGGGGATTTAGGCACGCTAGTCGGGCTGCCGCAAGTGCGTTGCAATCCATCAGTAAATGTTTCACGCAGGTAGCCACTTGGTGGCAACCGGGGCAAGATAGCCCGTTTGGTCCTATGTCGACATCCATCAGGTGGTTGTAAGTTATCCACGTGTGTTCCGTGCACAAGCGGTTGATGAACACTTGGTCTTTTCTGTTGGTGAACTTTGTTTCCCATTCTCCGACTGAGGGTTTGACTGAAAGCATTTTTTGTTCACTCTGATGCCACATTTCATCCCATCAGGATGTTATATGGGATTTGATGATAGGGAACTAGTCCCGGTAATGTATTGCGAAAAATTGTTATTGGTGAGTAGATGACAGTTTAGCAAGCGAGTCCACAAGTTCGTTTCCTCTTATTACAGCGTGCCCGGAGATCCAGCAGAATTCCACTTCCTAACCGGTCTCGGCCATCACAAAGAGATCGTGCTGCATTCTACGCAGAACTGGGTGCTCGTAGTGCAGTGTTTTAAGCTGGGTGAGGACACTCCGACTGTACGAGAATAAGACGTATTTGGGGAAGCGATGTGTTTAATGCAATAGAGATGGCTAGTTCGAGTGCGTGGTGCTCCGCAGAGAACACGGAGGCCTCATGTGGGAGGGTGGCTGAGAGTGGGATGTCCCTGCACACAGCGGCGGCTCCCACTCCGTCCGCGGTTGTGGAGCCGTCAGTGTATATGTGGCGGTGCTATAAATATTCTTCCTCAATAGTCTTGGAAATTCCTGCCCGTACGCGTTGGTTGGAGTAATTGTTTTAGGGTAAATTTGCAGATCTAGGTTGACCGGTGGTGGGTTGATCATCCATGTTGGTGTGTTAACTTGAAAGAGTCGATAGGAAAATGAAGGCTTAATAGCTTTACGATTGATGTTTAGCGAGGTCAGCAGGTTGTCCACAAGTATGAAAACGGTGGGCATATATTCTTTTTAGCCGTAAATAGACGCTTATCGGATATGTTGGTAACGTGGCTGATTGCTGGGTTGTTGATAAGACTTCTAGTCTTAAAATAGTATTGTAGTGAAAGTTTGTCTCGCCGGAGAGGAAGTGGAAGGGGAAGGGATTCGATTGGGGTTGAGCGGAACGCGCCGGTTGTGATACGCAAAGCATTGTTTGCGACGGTCGAAAGTAGTTTTGGCTGCAGATCCGTAGACAACGGCTCCGTAGTCCATGCGCGATCGTATTATTGCCCTGAACAGCGTCATTCCGGTGCCCATGTCGGCACCGAACTTCAGGGATGTTACCGATTGGATAAGTTACGTCGACCTTTTGCAGCGAGTCGCCAGGGCTGCGATGTGGGGTCGCCACGTGAGTTTAGGGTCCCACATAAGACCCAGGAATTTGATAGTTTCTTCTTATGTATACTAAAGATTTGTTAGGCAGCGTTAGGGCTGGTTTCAGGTGTAAGCCGGGCACAAGGGTAAAGTGCATGCTTTTAGTTTTAGAGGGCGAGAATCGGAATCCGTTTAGGGAAGCCCAGTTCCCAACTAGGGTTAGGCACTTCTGGAGTTCATGTTGAATTGTTATGAGTCTGTAGCTTATTTGTAGGTCGTCCACGTAAAATGATGAGAGAAGTCTTCCGTGTCGGGGAAGAATGTCGGCACTGAAGACGCTTTCCTAGGGGACGGCCATTTCTTGCGGATTTGACGAAGACTGAGCGCCGCCAACCTTGACCTTGGAGGTGCGATTTTGTAGAAATTGGTGGATGAAACGTTGTAGCGAACCTCTCAAACCTTTACGGTGGAGATCCTCCATGATCGCGTATTTCAAAGCAGTGTCGTATGCTTTTTCAACATCGAAAAATATGGAAACCACTTGTTCTCTTCAGACGAAAGCCTGTCTATTGTCTGATTCTAATCGTACGAGGTGATCCGTTGTGGCGTGGCGCTTACGGCCACCGCACTGGATGTTGTTAAGGCCTGCATGCATTTCAAGGAAGTCGACCAGGCGTGAGTTAATCCTTCTTTCCATAGTCTTACATAGGATGCTAGTTAGGGCAATGGGACGATAGTTATGTGGGTCGCTGTTACATTTTCCGGGTTTGGGTATCGGGATAATTACGGATTCCCGCTATTGATTGGGAAAGAATGAATTTGAATACAGCGTATTGAACACATTTAGTAGGTGCTAGAGAGCGTTGTCAGGAAGGTGTTTGATCATATTGATGTGCACTCGGTCCGGCCAGGGTGAGGTTTCACGAGTGTGGTCGATAGCATGCTGTAGTTCATGGAGGGAGAAAGGGTTTGTTGTAGAATTCTTCATTTGTGGAAGTGAAGTCAATATGCTCACTTTCTCTTAGGATCTTTTCCCGTTAGAAAGAAGCCGTATAATTTGTTGATTGCGATATTTGGCTGAAAGTCTGAGCTAGTTTGTCCGCGATCTCCGCGTATGAAGAATAGACAGTGTCTCCGTCCGAGAATATGCATATAGGTCGCTCGGGGCAACCTTGGATACGTCTGCTTTTTTTCCACACTTGGGAAAGAGGGGTATTTCGATTGATTGTGTTAACTAATTGGATCCAGCTTTCTCGCTTCTTCTACAAAGCTAAGTTTGCGGAACACGGCAGTTTCCCTTTTCCAGGCTACTCGGTGCGCGGCGGAAGACCCCGTACATCCTTTCACGCTGGTCCATTGCTTCTTGTACCTCCAGGCACCACCAAGGTTGTGGGAAAAAGGTTGAGGGTAGATATTGGGGAATGCATGCGACAGCTGTACTTTGGAATTTCTCGTATAGATGCATGGCAAAGTCGCGCTCTGATATGCCTTCGGCAAGGCCCTCCACATCGCCCCATGCGACATGTGTCGAGTATTCCTCCTAGCTGGCTTTCTGGTAGTTGAATCGAAGTTCCTGTGCGTTGGAATTGTTTGGTCGGTTAGTAAAGAGCGATATGATCACTGGGTTGTGATCACTGTCGTGAGTTTAAGGCAGGACTCCCTAAACGAGTTGGTGTGCCAAAGTGGGGGAACAGATCGATAAATCGATGGCGGTTTAACTTTCGAGGGTGATCCGTGTGGGTTGTCCGTTGTTGAGAAGGACCAGGTTGTGAGTACCTATGGTGTTAACCATTATCACTCCCCTGGGGTCTGTTCTCACGCATCCCCACACTTCATGGTAGCTGTTGAAGTCTCCAATGAGGAATACGGGATGATGCAGTTGGTTAAGCAGATCGGTCGTTAGTGCCTCCGTGAGGTCGTGGTTCCGTGACGAGTAGATAGATACCACTGTAATTGGTCTTGAGATACATATCTTCACTACGACAGTTTGGAGTCCTGTTCTATGAGGGAAGAGGTGATGAGGTATGCTTTGATGGATCATAAGTGCCACTCCGCCGTGTGCAGTCACAATATTGTGACCTTCGCGACGATGTATGACATATTGAGGGATTTTAAAGGTAGCGGTGTAACGGAGTTTGATCACCTGGAGGCCTACCACCAAAGGTTTATGGGTGTAGACTAGCGATAATAATTCATCTTTCTTGCTTCTAAGTCCCTTTCAATTCGACTGAAGTATTGTCCTGTTGTTCATTTCGGATCTGTTCCACGCTCAGATTTTGGTGGTCTAGAGCGGCTGCGTGGTTTGCGAGAACTTTCGTGGTGTTCGTGTCTATGAGGCGCAGGTGTCTTAGATCGAGAGCGTTCGCAAGAGCGTCCGCTTTCTGTAAAACATTATCTCCGTGACTCACTGCGTTCTCGTCTGTGAGTGCTTTTGTAGGAGGAGGAGGACGAAGGGGTACGATTTTTGTGTTTGCTTCTTGAGCGAGTGTGTTTCTCTTCTATGGAGGGTTTTTATACATTATGATAGGCTGACAGGTAGTTGTTGGTATATTTTAGTCGAGCGCGGTGCATGGTCGATCAGTTGTTCGGGTATCAGTTCTTCGTTGAAGATTTTCAACGCGTCTTCGCGCAGGCGATGGTCCTTCTCACTTGTGAGATGTTCTGGTGTCGGGCATGTTAGCTGATGGCTGAATACCTCACTTTGGTTTTCGCTGGGTGCGGTTGCAGTTTAGACAGTCAGAAGTCGTTCAACGCTCTGATCGAGGCGAGCTGTGGTACGTGGGCCGCGGCCAATCTTTTTACTTCGTGGCGGGAGGGCGTCGCGTACCCCGCGGTCATCGTCGGAGGAATCTTCGGTTCTTCGCCTTCTGATTTTCGGTGTATTGGACCTCTCTTCGTGGTCCCACGAGGCAGCATCAATCGCAGTGCTCTTCTGGGCACTGGTGGATTCATTGCTTGGGACCCCCGCCTCTATTACGAGGGCGGTCGCTGGGCTGGTTGTGGTGTTGTTAGTACTGGAGAGGGGTGTTGAAGTCAAGGTTTTAGTTTGTGTTACTGGGTCGCGAGTGTCGTCTGGTGGGGTAGACTTAGTTTTAGATTTAACTGCTTTGACGTACACTAAATTATGTCACTTTGGGTTTTCGTCGTAAAATATTTGGATTGCTTGTTTTCGTGTGACTCAGCGGTCATTTTGTATGATTGTCATTGCTTTTTGGTCCATCTGCTTTGGGCAGTCGCGGTTACCTGCCTCATGGAGGCATGAGCAGTGGTAGCAGTTAGGTTGGTGGGCTGTGCAGTCCTTTCGGTCATGCTCACCGGCTCCCCTCATACAGCGTTGGGGTATGTATGGCTGGCAGTATTTGATGACGTGACCGTATTCCAGGCATTTTTTGCACCTTGCAGCCCATGTCGCCACTGGGTAAGTTTTTGTTTTTCCCTGTTCGTCCGCAATTACTATGAATTCCGGTGTGTCACGTCCTGTGAAATGATTTGATATGCGGTGGTGTGGATGTTTCGTGGTTTGATCCATTTTGCTAGGGAAACGTTGGTGACCCTAATCCTTTGCTAAACCTGCTGCAAAAGCACTTAGGTCAGTTTTGGGAGTGAAGTTGGAAGTGTATATAATTCGTCTTGTTGCATTGAAGAACGGATGTATTTCGACGGTCACTTTGTGTTTGTCTACTTTGTTAATACTTTGTATAAATTAACTTTGCTTGATATTTACGACGTGGGCCAGATACTTCTTTCCCTGTTGGTTTATGCTTATCGGTCTGCCTCCCAGTTGTTTGAAGAGCAAGTTCATCATGGTGAATGGGTTCATCGAGGGAGCAACTTTGTGTGCACCGAGATCTACAAGCGTTATGAGGAAGTGGATAGGGAATGATGCTGATCTTCTCTCCTGGGTGGGAGGGTCAGCCTGGGGGGAGCGAATCACGGCCATTAAAGTGGACTTCAAAGTAACACTATTACTCTCCAAAAACAGAACATGCAAAAAGCCTTGCAAAATCCTACCACACCCAACTGAGTTCAGGCCTGATTTACATCGAGGGTCTCCCGGGTGATGAAGCCAACGAATTCATCACCGGACGCGTCCAATACGAGGAATGTATAGTTGAAGGGAAAATCGCACCAAAAAAAAAACACCACTACGGCCCTTCTGCTTAACTTCAATTGCCACATCCCACCTAACTACATAGACATCCCTTTCTTTGACGCCAAAACCAAGGTTACACCCTTCGAAAGACGTCCGATGCGATGCTATAAATGCCAGAATTAAGAACACACGAGCCGAGATTGTCACGGCAAGCAAAGATGCTCAACTGCTCCCAAGACGACCACGATAAACGGGACGATCCCTTTTTGTGCCCATTCGATAAATCTCACTGCTTTTACTGCAAAGTAAACGGTCACCCTACGGGACACGAAGACTGCCCCCAGAACAAGACTGAGAGGGAGATCCTGCAAAACCAAACTGAGCACAAAGTCGGGTGACGAGAGGGTGCGGCCGCAATTCGCTTCCCCATGCTGACCCTCCCAACCACGAGAGAAGATCAGCATTATTCTCTACCCTCTTCCTCATAAAGCTTAAAAAATCTCGTAACGAAGCTACAGCATCCTAAGAAATATATACATTAACCCGCTAACTGCCAAACAAATAAACCATACTATTCCTATAAATAATATATACATATGAAATAAATAGATGGGAAACACAAAACATTGCTTAAAATTTAATATCAAGCTGATACCAAGCATCTCACTGCTAAAATGAATCAATTATGCCCTCAATTAGATAAGAAAACAAACATATATGTACAGAAAATATATATAGAATCATTAAACCATCCATAAATATATAACGATACAGACACTCAAACATAGCAATCATACCACGGAAATTACTGAAAAGACAAAGAACAGCCATGAGCAATCTTACCTAAATTTCCCAGGAGCGCATACAACTTCTTGCCGAGGTGATCTCTACAGTTTCCCCCCCCCCCCTCCAGAAACTTGCTATAACAGTATTCATACCTGAATCGGATAAATACATAACGAGCAACAGTTAGTGACCAAGCGTACCCCAATAGAACCATCTAAAGAAGAAAAAACAAATATATATATATATACATATACATGAGTACGATACATATTAAAATACAATAAAAATTAAAATGTTCATAATATAAACCTTTAAACCACGAAATAAATCCTAAATTCACACTGAAATTGCACATATGCAGCATGACATGCAACGAAATTGCAGTACGGTATGCCCCGCATTGAAATGCGAACACCAAAGATATTGTGTAAACGTTCTATTTATATAACCGATTAACCTATAAAAACCTAATAATATATTTAACCTATTACAAAACATATGAATAATCCGAAAGATGTCCGTTCATTCATTACAATGAGTCACCCGTTAGCCATCTATCTGACTCCGGCCGTTCGTGAAAATATGGGATGCAAACTCCCTAGACTGAAAAGTAACTCTATTTATTCCTATCTAATTCCTTCAGTAGACCGTCTTGTAGACATATATACTACCCATATCGCATGGGGCGATGTGGAGGGCCTTCCCAAAGACATATCAGAGCTCGACCTTGTCATGCATCTATACGAGAAATTCCAAAGCGCAGTTGTCGCATGCATTCCCCAACATCTACCCTCAACCTTTTTCCCACAACCTTGGTAGTGCCCGGAGGTAAAAGAAACAATGGACCAGCATGAAAGGATGTACGGGGCCTTCTGCCGCGCATGTTCCCTCAGGAACCGAGTAGCCTGAAAAGAGCAAACTGCCGTCTTCCGCAAACTTAGCGTGGAGAAGAAGCGAGAAAGCTGGATCCAATTAGTTAACACAATCACTCGAAACACCCCTCTTTCCCAAGTGTGTGGAAAAATCAGAAGTACCCAAGGTCGCCCCGAGCAACCTATTCACATATTATCGGACGGAGACACTGTCTATTCTTCATACGCGGACATCGTGGACAAACTAGCTCAGACTTTCAGCCAAATATCGTAATCAACAAATTATACGGCTTCTTTCCAACGGGAAAAGATCCTAAGAGAAAGTGAGCCTATTGACTTCACTTCCACAAATGAAGAATTCTACAACAAGCCTTTCTCCCTCCATGAACTACAGTCTGCTATCGACCACACTCGTGAAACCTCACCCGGGCCGGACCGAGTGCACATCAATATGATCAAACACCTTCCTGACAATGCTTTCTAGCACCTACTATATGTGTTCAACATGCTGAATTCAAATTCATTATTTGCCAATCAATGGTGAGAATCCGTAATTATCCCGATACCCAAGCCCGGAAAATGTCACAGCGACCCACATAACTATCGTCCCATTGCCCTAACTATCGTCCTATGTAAGAATGGAAAGAATGATAAACTCACGCCTAGTCGACTACCTTGAAATGCATGCAGGCCTTAACAACATCCAGTACGGTGGCCGTAAGCGCCATTCCACAACGGACCACCTCGTACGATTAGAATCAAACATTAGACAGGCCTTCGTCCGAAGAGAACATGTGGTTTCCATATTTTTCGACGTTGAAAAAGCATACGACGCTGCGTGGAAATACGGGATCATGAAGAATCTCCACTGTAAAGGTTTGAGAGGTTGGCTACAACGTTTCAACAACCAATTTTTACAAAATCGCACCTTCAAGGTCAAGGTTGGCTACACTCAGTCTCCGTCAAATCAGCAAGAATGGCTGTCCCCCAGGAAAGCGTCTTCAGTGTCACTCTTTTTATCCTCAAAATCGATCATTTAGCCGACATTCTGCCCAGAGACGGAAGACTGCTCTCATCGCTATACGTGGACGACCTACAAATAAGCTACATACACCCCAGCCTCATAACAATTCAACATGAACTCCAGAAGTGCCTAAACCTTGTCGGGAACTGGGCTTCCCTAAACGGATTCCGATTCTCGCCCTCTAAAACTAAAAGCATGCACTCTACCCTTGTGCCCGTTTTACACCTGAAACCAGCCCTAACGCTGCACAACACACCTCTAGTATACGAAGAAACGATCAAATTCCTGAGTCTTGTGTGGGATCCTAGACTCAGTAGGCGACCCCACATTGCAGCCCTGGCGACTCGATGCAAAAGGTCGAAGGGACTTATCCAATCGGTAACATCCCTGAAGTTCGGTGCCGACATGGACACCGGAATGACGTTGTTCAGAGCAATAATACGATCGCGCATGAACTACGAAGCCGTTGTCTACGGATCTGCAGTCAAATCTACTCTCGACCCTCTCTCGACCATCGCAAACAATGCTTTGCGTATCACAACCGGCGCTTTCCGCTCCAGCCCAATCGAATCCCTCAACGTGCTCGCTAAAGAACTTCTACTTCCGCTCCGGCGAGACAAACTTTCACTACAATACTATTTTAAGACTAGAAGTCTTATCAACAACCCAGCAATCAGCTACATTACCCACGTATCCGATAAGCGCCTTTTTATGGCTAAAAAGAATATATGCCCAACGTTTTCCATACGTGTGGACAACTTGCTGACCTCGCTAAACATCAATCGTAAAGCTATTAAGCCTTCATTTTTCTATCGACTCCTTCAAATTAACACACCAGCATGGATGATCAACCCACCACCGGTCAACCTAGACCTGCAAATGTACCCAAAAAGCAATAACTCCAACCAACGCGTACAGGCAGGAATTTCTAAGACTACTTGAGGAAGAATATTTAGAGCACCGCCACATACACTGACGTCTCCAAAACCGCGGATGGAGTGGGAGCCGCCGCTGTGTGCAGCTACATCCCACTCTCGGCCAGCCTCCCACAAGAGGCCTCCGTGTTCTCTGCGGAGCACCACGCACTCGAATTAGCCATCTCTATTGCATTAAACACATTGCTTCCCCAAATACGTCGTATTCTCTTACAGTCTGAGTGTCCTCACACAGCTTAAAACACTGCACTACGAACATCCAGTTCTACGTAAAAAGCAGCTCTATCTCTTTGTGATGGCCGAGACCGGTCAGACAGTGGAATTCTGCTGGATCTCCGGGCACGCGGGAATATGAGACAACAAACTTGCGCACTCGTTTACTAAACTGGCATCTACTCACCAAGAACAATTTTTCGCAATACATTACCGGGACTGGTTCCCTATCATCAACTCCCATATAACATCCCGATGGGATGAAATGTGGCAACAGAGTGACAAAAAATGCTTCCAGTCAAACCCTCAGTCGGAGAATGGGAAACAAAGTTCATCAACAGAAAAGACCAAGTGTTCATCAACCGCTTGTGCACGGAACACACGTGGATAACTCACAACCACCTGATGGATGTCGACATAGGACCAAACGGGCCACCTTGCCCCGGTTGCCACCAAGTGGCTATCAGCGTGAAACGCTCACTGATGGATTGCAACGCACTCGCGGCAGCCCAACCAGCGTTTCTAAATCCCCCGTGCAACCTACAAAGCCTACTCACGGACCCAACCTAGCGTAAAAAGCTTATCGATTTCGGAAAACACACCGGATTATACGAAGCTGTCTAAACCTCAAACACCTGTGCAAGTGAGGTGGTCTCTCCACCCCATTACGCACAGAGATAACAATACATTTTAATTAGATACGCGGTAACTCTTTACTCTCCCGTACATGCTAGTACGCGAATATGCCACAATTGAAATATGTACTGACTTCATCTTGACATGACTAATATGTTCGCACGCGAGGCCGTGCGAACTTACCTGAATCAACGAGGGTCGCGCCCTACGGGGAAGCCTATTATAGCTCACGTAGAGGCTCCGGTGGAAATGAGACTCAAATAAAATCAAATTCTCTTCACTATCTCCTTCTCATTCATCCTGAATTTTTTTCACTTATAGTATCTCTTCCTTCTCCATGACCATTCTCTCCTCCTACGCATCCGTTTTTCGACTCCTACGGAGTCACGGCTCAATCGGAGCGGTGACACTCTTATTTACTTACAGACTCCATCTTCTTCACCCTTCCCTATATCTCCTTTGCTTCCCCATCATGAATTTTCTTGACCTTTATTTACCTCATTTGCATCTTATGTTTATTTCAAATTTCTTCTAACTTATCTCAAACTCCCTCTTAACAACTCTCTCCAGAATCGATACGCGTAAACTGTGAATCCTCGGAGCTCTGGCTTCGCAGTTTTCTGAATCCTCCTTGCAGCTGTTGCCCTGGAGTGCTGGGACCATATGGCCTTCGCTGCTGGATTAACGTTGAGTCCAGGGTGTTATAAATGCCTAGTCACTTGACTCAAATCATAACAACAAGCTTTAAACACTTCGTAAAGGGTCGTGTCAGAGCTATGATGGCGATAGACCCCCTATTAATCTAATCCAGCGGTAGCGCGCTCTGCTAAAGTAAGTTGCCGCCAAAGAGCCGTACAGTATGGATGAGTAGCTGCGCTATTGGATAGCTTGCTGGATATTGAGGCTACGATGGAGCTTCCTAAGAGTCGCGTCAGTGCTCGGTTGGGGCTGGACCTCTTTAATTTAATCCAATCTACATCTTTGACAGGCCTTCTACTCTACAAGAGGGCTTTGCTGCTGCGAGGGACCTCACTATGACGTCATAATTGTTGGAATTTGGAATACTAGGCGTGTGACCAGTATGGGGGTCTGAATGATACTTCGCAATAAATTGAGAGACTGAAAAACATGGTAAGAACAAGATAAACTTTCGCTACTGACACAATGCCAAGAAATAACAACAACAGGCTTCAGCTCCCTCGCGCTTCGGGAATCTCTTGGGGTGGACGGATGATTTTTCATTTTATAGATCATTAACGCATTATTTTAGTATTTTATTATTCTTTCTTGGGCTGTATCATTTTTCTCAGCCCTTTTTTATGATGATAAATTTTGCATTGGTTTTTATTACATATATCGAGGTTGGTTGAGACAAGGTGACCCAGGGAAGGGTTGGGGTGGATAGATGATTATTCATTATACAGATCATTACCACAGTATTTTAGTATTTCTTATTTCGTGGGCTCTATTATTTATCTGTGTCCTATTTTCATGATGATAACATTTAGATTAGTTATATGATTATGTATCGCTAGACGCCCGCAGGGGCCCTAGGTGGACTATACGGTGTGTTAGTTAGTCTAGTCCAACCTACGGTGGGAGAATTTGCGCTCTCCAGAGCGCCTAATGAATGTCCGAGCACAGCTAGGCGTTTTGATGCCTAAATGGTGAAATAATGTTGATGTTGATCTTAGAGAATGGTAGTCTTGAATGGCACTGTGCGTGGAGAGGACGAGGCGAGACGAGGCAGTTTGAGGTGAGTGGAGACGAGTCGACTGGCGAGGCGACGAGTCGAGACGAACCGAGGCTGGTTGAGACTAGTTGACACGGGAATGGGGGGTACTCGTGGGACCCGCGGGACTCGGGGGACCGGGGCTTTCAATAAGAGGAAACGAACTTGTAAACTCGCTTGCTAAACTGGCATCTACTCACCAAGAACAATTTTTTGCAATACATTACCGGGACTGGTTCCCTATTATCAATTCCCATATAACATCCCGATGGGATGAAATGTGTCAACAGAGTGGATAAAAAATGCTTTCAGTCAAACCCTCAGTCGGAAAATGGGAAACAAAGTTCAGCAAGAGAAAAGACCAAGTGTTCATCAACCGCTTGTGCACGGACACACGTGAATAACTCACAACCACCTGATGAATGTCGACACAGGATCAAACGCGCCACCTTGCCCCTGTTTCCACCAAGTGGTTATCAGCGTGAAACACTTACTGATGGATTGCAACGCACTCGCAGCAGCCCGACGAGCGTTCATAAATCCCCCGTGCAACCTACAAAGCCTACTCACTGACTCAACCTACCGTAAAAAGCTTATCGCTTTCGAAAAACACACTGGACTATACGAAGCTGTCTAAGTCTCCAAACACCTGTACAAGTGAGGTGGTCTCTCCACCCCATTACGCACAGAGATAACAACACATTTACGAAGATACGCGTTAACTCTTTACTCTCCTGTACGTCAATATGCCACAATTGAAATATGTACTTGATTTCATCTTGAAAAGACTAATATTTTCGCACGCGAGGCCGTGCAAACTTACCTGAATCAATGACGGCCGCGCCCTACGGGGAAGCCTATTATGACTCACGTTTAGGCCTTGGGGTGAATGGATGATTATTCATTTTATAGACCATTAACACTTTATATCTGTATTTTATTTTATCTTCTTTTTTAGGCTCTATTATTTTTCTCTGCCCTTTTTTCATGATGATAAATTTTGCATTCGCTATTGTTAATAT
>SDVV010014017.1:0-14928 GCA_016164225.1 Gammarus roeselii | reverse complement strand
ATAGATATATAGATACAGTGCTGTGCAAATTAGTTAAGACAGTGGCAAATTTTGAATAATTTTCCTAATGAGTCCAACTTTTTGGCTATGATATTAATGGTTCTTTTGTTTTCCATATATATAGGTGTTCTAGTGGTGTCTGACAACTGTTCTAATTATTTTATTGGTGTCTGTCAACTCTTGTCTGCTGTGAAGACACTAGCAAACGCATCAGTGCTATTCCAGGACATGCAGAAAGGTTGTTGCTGTTGATGTTCTCAGTTATACTTTGTTTTGACGGAGTATTCACCTCCTCTTCATGATGGATATCACTCCCAAGAAGCGTGCAAGTATTGTAGCTCTTAAAGAACATGGTGGTCTTAACAGTAGACAGATTTCTGAGAAAATGGAGGTGGTCAAGTCAACCGTTGGCAATATCTTGAAAAGAAAGGAAGACACTGGTTAATAATCAACACTGCGACGAGGAAGATGCGGACGAAAACGCAAGACAACACCTCGCGATAACAAAGTTCTCATCACAAATAGTATAAAGGATCCTAACTGTCCAACAAAGGCTCCTTCAGGTTGGCAGATTTGCCAGAAAACCTCTAAATAAACAGTTATTGATATCTGTTATGAAGACAAAACGATCAATGGACAGCAGACGACTGGAAAAAAGTAATATTTTCAGACGAATCGCATTTTGAGGTACATGGCTACAGGTCACAGTTTGTGAGATGAAGCAAAGGTGAACCGCTTCTGCCAGGACACATTCAACAAGCGCCCAAACATCCGCCTAAGAAAATGTTTTGGGGTAGTTTTAGCGCTAACGGTACAGGAAGACTTATTAGTGTAGAGGGCATGATGAATAGTGATAAATACAAGGCTTTATTGGAGACTCACTTGCTTCCTACAATGAGAAGGGACTTTCCTGATGGAAACTGCATTTTTCAGCAGGATCTTGCACCATGCCATACTTCACGTAAAATGCGCACATTCTTTAAAGAAAGTGGACTAGAGGTTTTAGACTGGCCTGGAAATTCTCCTGACATCAATCCCATCGAAAACTTATGGGCTATAGTGAAATGAAGGCTCCAGAAAGAAGACTGTTTAACAATGACAAAGCTAATTAGTGCCTGGTATCATGATGAAGAACTAGCTAAAATATGTTCCACTTGGTCGAATCCATGCCAAATCGTGTTCAGATGCTTGTAAAAGCAAAAGGAGTTCATATCTCCTATTAATTATATCATCTTTTGTACCATTGACATGTTTTTTGCAAATAAAACTTCAATTTAGCAAATAATTGTGTCATTTCACCACTGTCCAAACTAATTTGCACAGCACTGTAGATATATAGATAGATATAGATATATATATATATCTTCTAATATATATGCATGTATATCAAGTCTAATCTTGAGTGCAGGGCTAAGATAAGGTCCCTGTCTTCAAACAGAAAGGTTTGCAAACCAGCCAGAGTCATTGATCTTTGTACCCTTAGGGGGAGCATTTCCTCAGAGACTCCTGTTTAGGGGCTGGGGAAATGATGCTCAAATTGAATCTCGTTGGCACAATCTGTTGCTCTATTATCTGTACATATTTGTTAGCTTTATTGCAGAATTATTGGATTGGGCTTAAGGTTTAAAGTATCTTTGGCAAGTGCTACTGCATTTGTTGGTATGGTAACACATTATCTATTACGGATTCTACTACACCAGTACTACACGACTATTCTGTTGCAGCAAAACCCGTGTCAGCATCCAATCATCATTTTACGGGATGTGGCGTTTGTGGACGTGTCAGCACTACTCAGCTTCGTGTATCAGGGCGAGGTGTACGTGTCTCAGGAACGCCTTACTGCCTTCTTACACACGGCTGAGTTGCTGCACATCAAAGGACTTACAGAGCAGCAGCATCACCACACCACCGCCTCCACCACCCATACAGGTGAGGCACCGCACCACCTCCTCCATCACCCATACAGGCAAGTCACCACACCACTGCCTCCACCAGCCTAAACGGGTGTGGCACCGCACCACCATCTCCACCACCCATAGAGGTGAGGCACCGTCACCAATGGAATGAGGCGATTGATAGTCTGAATGTGATATGCATGAGGCGAGTATAGGAAATAGGCATATTGAAATGTTAAGAGCCAAGATCTGAGATGACAATGCAAGAAAAGACCTTGATAATTGCAAGGAGACTTCGAGGTATCAATGGTGTTCAGAGTATTTTTATCCAGAGAGATCTGCCATTAGAACAATGCCAAGAGCTGTTCAGGAAGAGGTGCCTGCTGAAGGCAGAGGGCAAGCGTGGGGAAGGCTTTGCTTTAGCTTTTGCTTCGAAGCTACTTGCCCAACCGGGGGTGTGAACACCTTAATTTCCTTCCAGGCCCCTCTATTCACTCTCTCCTTCTCTACCATTTCTTGGTCATAATTCACCTTGTTTACTCTTTTTACCTTGTTTACTCTTTTTACCTTGTTTACTCCTTTTACCTTGTTTACTCTTTTTACCTTGTTTACTCCTCATACCTTGTTTACGCCTTTTACCTTGTTTACTCCTTTCACCTTGTTTACTCCTTTTACCTTGTTTACTTCATTTACCTTGTTTACTTCATTTACTTTGTTTACTTCATTTACTTTGTTTACTCCTTTTACCTTGTTTACTCCTTTTACCGTGTTTACTCCTTTTACCTTGTTGTGTACTCCTTTTACCTTGTTTACTCTTTTTACCTTGTTTACTCCTTTTACCTTGTTTACTCCTTTTACCTTGTTTACTCCTTTTACCTTGTTTACTCCTTTTACCTTGTTTACTCATTGTACCTTGTTTACTCATTGTACCTTGTTTACTCATTGTGCCTGGAATCCATTAACGTATCTCTCCTCTTATCTTGACAACTGGAACCTTCTATTATAAAAAACAGACAAAACCAGCAACTTTGATGTTGAAATTCTTGTAGAACTTATGGATCAACAGGTCACCAGGATATACAGGGTGAAATGGCAGTGAAGCAGAGTCGAGGGGGACACTGGCGTCTACATCCTTTCTTTCAAACTCTGTTCTCTGCCTCCTGATGTCTAGTCTACATTATCTGGACACAGTGTTTGGTCTGAGAATAAATTTCCAATCCCAGATGCTGCAATAACTTACAAAAGTTTGGTCATGGATATGATGCCTGCCGATTCATGAACAGACAGGCTCATGCTGCGTTGAGGACGCACATGGCCCCAATTGTGACCAACCTGTTGAATGTGCAAACTGCTCAGAGGACCATCCTGCATCATCACTCGACTGCTTTTATTTGACTCGAAAATGAGATCCTATCTGAAAACCCTTTTCTACCCCAAAGCCAAGAGGCAAGTCACCGCTAGGTTTGCCTCAGAACCATGGTTCTTTCTAACTTACCACACGATGCCCTTTTCCATCTTTGAGATCGGGAAGCCCGAGATGAAAGTATTTTGCACTGTCCGGTAAGTCTGAAATTCTAACGGAAATACCTTCCCTCCTCCCATCGCGTCTCGTCCCTCACTTGCTGATTGACGCAAAATGAGAGTCCTAGACCTGAATCTGGACGACGACCTGCCTTCGCTGGAGGCAGCCCTACATGATGGAACGTTGCCACTTCGGCGCGCCTCTCGCCAAACATAAAAGATGAAAGCCCATGATCTGTCACCAACGACCAAACCCGCCTTCCTTCAAGCCCAACTAAGATTACCCTGGGTCGCCATGCAGGCTAGCCAGGTTACTCCTCAACTCAAATGTTTTTTCTGGTGCCTTCATCATGGCACCAAATGCCCCTACGTTTCTACCCCGCTTAGCCGCTCCAGATTATAATCCTAATGAAAATGCGCCTAACCTGTTATTGAGTGATAGCCACCCAACCCCATCATCGTCCTAACCGGAGAAACTGTTACCACTGACCAATACTAAGCGCACTGGTACTGATGTGGACGATGATTCAAACGGAAAGGATGCTTCATTGACTCGTAGCAACAAAAGAAGCTCCAGCAATACTCGTTGAGTGCGGTCGACAGGCCGTGTGTGACATAGTGTACTAAAGTGATATTGAGTAAGTTCATCAACTCACGCCTAGATCTTAACTTTCTCTTACCTAAACTCCCCATGTCTAATACACTCGTCCTCCAATAGAACATTGGAGAATACCGTGCTAACTATGCTGAACTACTGGAACAAACCCAAACCTGTAATCCAACGATAGTTTGTCTAGGAAACTTTCCTGGGGCTGTATAAGCCATTTATTTCCGGAGCCACAATCTTAAATCGAGCAATCACATGTACTTCGATCCCTCCACAAACAACATTACAAGTTCAGGCCCCCTCTCTAGGCATCTGTTCGGTTCACGGGCCGCACGGAGTCACGACTCGACCGGGGGGGGGGGTGAACATCCTTAGTTCACTTCAGATTTTTCGCTTCTTCACCCTTCACTATCTCTCCTTTCCTCCCCATCCTGATTTTCTCATCTTTTATCTACGTAATTTGCATCTTATGTTTAGTTCAAATTTATTTGAACTTGTCTCAGACCCCTTCGTAACAACTTTCTTGATAATCGTTGCACACAAACACACACATACACACGCACGCACACTCAAACATACACACACCGTTTTTAACTATTCTCTTTTCGGGTGGCAAATAATAGCCAAGTTGCGCTTTTTCTTTCATGCAACCTTTTTCTTCGACTATTTCTTCTTATTTTTTCCAGTCTTGCTGTTCTCATGCGTGAAATTCCCTAAACCTAGTGTAGATCTCATGCATGGGATCCCTGTTTTCTGTCTTCTTCATCTTCCCCCTCAGCAGGTGCTGAGGAGGTGGTGTGTTATTCCTTCTTACTGCCATCCGGGGAGTGCTGAGACCATATGCCCTGAGCACCTTAGGAGTTCATGTGCCTCCTGTTGCACCCGTACATACCATAGACGTTCGCCGCGTACAAGACTTTGGACTATGCGCAGTAGTGAACCCAAATCAAACATAAAAAGGAAATGAAGAAAGACTAACAACTTGATGCAGCACTGTTTTCTGGTTTGACATTCGGCGCCAAAAGGACGACGGTTTCAGTGCGTTAGAAAGCTTTCTCACTCTAATCTAATCTCGAAGCATCCTCCTCTCACACACTACCAATCTCAGACAGAAGCCTACATAGCTTCTCCGTGAATCCGCCAACAGCGTCGTATCATCCGCGAATAGCAACTGGCTCAACTGCCAGCTCCGCCCATTTGCTTTCAACAGCTCCAAGCCACGACCCAGCACACTTGCGTTCACCTTCCTGACCACTCCATATAGAAACTGAACAGCCATGGAGACATCACGCAGCCTTTTCTCAGCCCCACTTTAACTGTGAATCAATCAATGGCCTCGCTTCCCACTCTTGACACATGCTCGGCTGCCTTCATAGAAACTCTGCATTGCTTTTAACAGATATCCGCCCACTCAATACAAACGCAACACAGTCCACAGTGCTTCCCTGTGCAATCTTGTCGTATGCCTTTTCCAGATCCATGAAGGCCCAGAACACATCCTTTCCCTTTGAAAGGTATATACTTCTCACAGACCTGTCTCGCTGCTAAAATCTGATCAGCACACCCGCTACCACTCCTAAAGCCGCACTGTTCCTCTCCAATTGCGCAGTCCAGACCGTCTCTAATTTTTGTAATTTACAATATCCCGTACAACTTACCAACCACTCATAATATACTGATACCTCTCAAGTTGCAGCATTCATTTTTATCTCCTTTGCCCTTATACAGCGGAACAATGCAAGCACTGCGCCACTCAAATCAGTACCACGCCCGTCACGAAACTCATGTTCAGTAGCCTAACCAACCATTCGACAATAGTTATGCCACCCTTTTTTAGGCACTCAGTCGCAATGCCATCCAAACCATTTTTTTTTCCTGCTTTCTTCACCTACACCGCCTCCTTCACCTCTCCCCTGGTAATTTTCGTCACAAGTCTTATCAAAACTGGCATCCGAGCACCACTACTCACAGCAACAATGTCATTCTCGACATTCAACAACTCAATCAAAACACTTGGCCCACCTCTTCCGTACAGCTCCACTTTCCAACAACAACAACAACAACTGGCTCTTTTCGTTTTCACCACCCCATTCATTCCGGTCTCTCCTTTGCTTACCCTCTTCACCTCTTTTCAGAACATCTTTTTATTATTCTCAAAATTCTGGCCAACCGTCTGTCCAACCTGGCATCAGCATCTCTTTTAGCTCTCTGCACCACCCGCTTCACATCGTTTTTCATCTTTTTACAGCTTTAATAGGCCACCACTGTCTTCACCTGCAGCCACTCCTCAAACGCTTTTCTTCTCCGTACCACTGCCAGTTTGACTACCTCGTTCCACCACTCGGGACCCTTCATACTGCCCCCACCCACACTTTGCGCACCACACACATCCTTCGCTCATCTCAGCAACGCATCTTGTAACAACTCGCATTTTTTCTCCACATCTCTCAAGTGCTGTCCTCCCTTGTTGTCATATTCCTCCCTCAACGCCTGCTGGAACTCCTCAGCTCTGCTTTTCCCATTCAGTTAACTCACTTTCACAACCTCTCTTCCTCCTCCCACTCCTTCGTTACCCTACAGGAGTGATAATTTCCCCATCACCATCCCATTTTTGATCCTGCAGATACTCCTGCCACTCGCCGATACATAATGCGCAATGCCAACAGGCAATTGTTCACTGTTTGCACAATAACACCTCTCCCACCTCAGGATATATCCTGTGGTGCGCAGACCGCAGCATCCCAATAACCAAGAAAAAACTGCATAAAATTTGGATAACCTGATGGAATAACCTTTGCAAAATGGCAAAAAGACACCGGAAGCGTGCATTCAGTCTATACCAGTCAACCAACGCGGAAGCAGATTGAATTACTTCTAGGCGAGGAACGGCAAAAGCGCAAAATACCTAATCCTATCTCAAAAAGAATCATGGGAGAACTCATATCCATTAATGGGAACACACCCATATCTCAAGTGAAGTCCCGCATACGAAAAATGACGGGTAAACACTTACCATCCTCCCCCAACCATAAGGGTAGGGCGAACGACCCGTAGGAAGTCTCGGAACTCTGCAGCACATTCCTTCTCTGTTGGCTCAGTCTCTGGGTATAGCCTTACTTTCTGTAACACGAACGGCAAAATCATTTGGTTTTCTCCACAAATAATCTTGCAGCTTACAATGAACTAATCACTGCACGCGGAATCCCTGGTGCAATTCACGTCTCCAACGATGCTGCCAAGAAAGGCAACAAAGTGGTAGGTATGATATCCCGCACATTCTCGTTCAAAAATTCACAGTATGCTCAAGTTATACAATGCACTTGTTAGACCACATCTCGAGTATTCCGTTCCATTTTGGTCTCCATACATTAGAGAAGACATTAAATTAGTGAAGGTTCAACGTAGAGCTACCAAACGCATCCCTTTGCTACGGAATAAATCGTACAAAAACAAGCTACGTGAACTCGATCTTCATTCACTAGAGAAACATCGAGTCAAAGGCGCCATGATTGAAGCGTGGAAGATTATGAAGGGCAAGGAACGACTAGGAACGATGGATACAAAATCGTTGGGAAACGTTTCTCACGCGACATCACGCGCAATTTCTTCACATATAGAGTTGTCGAAGAATGGAACAAACTTCCAGCGGTGGTGGTAAACAGGAATGCAAGTCGCGGCTCAATAAGTTCTACATAAATCGCCGATTAACAGCTAAACCGTTCCCTTTCCTGATGTTATAAAAACAGAAATGGCCTTTGAAGCTCTTCTGGACGTTCTACTTAAAACTAATCCTCTTGCTATCCAAAGGCAATCTAGTTTGGGCCAATAGACCTGTTGTTGTCTTCCTACACCTGTAAACACCTCTGCTCCCTGCATCCTTCTGCACTCTCTTACTCACGTCTTAATTACAACACAGTCTGGTCTACCCACTCTAATTCTGATCGGTGGAGAAAGGAAGTGATTCTGTTCTTCCCAAAACCTGACGAATCTACTGGTGAATTGTACAGCTGCCGCCTTACAGCCCTCATTCCGTGTGTAGCGAAAGTTATGGAGAAGATTGTGAATGCCCGACTGACCAGCCAAGTGGCCCAAAGTCGCTGTTTCCAGAAGAGCGGCTAAACCACGAACACAAGCCCTCCCAAGCAAGTCTCTCAGTTCCATTCATTTCCGCCAATCCCAGCACATCAGATGAGGTGGGCGAATAGATGAAGGAAGCTCACCACTACAACCACCACCTCTCTGCTGAGGTACAAACTGGTAAACAAACTGCAACTAAATGTCTATAACGCGGGAATAGTCACTGACAGACGAGCACAAAAATGTAAAGTTCTTAACAACACGGCTCAGTGATCTCAATATTGCCTCGTTATTACCTTGGTGCCACACGTAGCTACCACTTTCCTATACCAAGGTCCACCATGCGCTACAGGTTTTCGTTAAAAATGTATTTGCGAGCAACGGTACTGTGAAAATCTGGACATCAACACCACCAGCAGGGTTATGTGGTTTCGGATGTGAAAACAGGTCTTTTATTGAACCAGATGACACGAAAATGTTTTTACTCATCCACTCAATGAGGCCTGCAGAAGTGAAGTATTCAGGACAGGAACGGTCAGTAAGGGAATACACATCACCATTTCCTCAAATTGCCATCCTAAAGTTGTTGCTCTATTTTCTTTATGTTGATGCTGCAGGTCCCATCACTGGCACCAACATCAACAACAGCAGCAGTTGTGGCGGCAACAACGGCAGCAACCTCGGTTCGGGCATCGCTGTATCACTGCTTGCGCCTCACAGTGGAGGCACCACAGTGCCCCTCACGCACCTCATTGCAGCCGCGCCTCAGCCTCCTCACCAACAGACAGAACAGGTCAGCCGCCGGCTAGTGGCTTCCCACGCCACTCGCCACCAGGAACTGCCATGCTGGCAAAGGGTGAGGGGACACAGTCTATAGTGGACCCGTCTTGCTGCAATACTCGGTCATCGGACCTTTACTGGTTCAATTTGTCTTGTAGTCATGTGTTGATGTCTTCCAAATTAAAAAATTGTCTATAAATCCCTCGTTCAGAATTGATTCAGTTATTTGTTCAGTTTGTTCCTGTGTTAAATAGTCATATAGTCGGATTTTATGTGTAATTTTACATAGAAAAAATCACCCTTGCATTTAGGCCTGCGTTTGTTTTGTTGTCTTGCCTATTGAGCCAACATTTGCGATGGTATTGAAGGCTTCATAGGTATTGTTGTCTTGCCTGTCTGGCCAACCTTAGCGATTTTATTGAGTACTTTATAGGTATTTTTTTCCTGCCTGCCTGGCCAACTCTAGCGATTGCATTAAGGGCTTCATCGAAATTGTTATCTTGCCTACCATGAAGATTGTATCTAGGTCTTAGTGTGATATCTTGTTGCTGTGGCCAACTTAAGCGGTTCTGTTGAGGGCTTCATAGGAATTGTTGTCTTTCGTGTGTGGCCAACATTAGAGACTGTGTTGATGTATCATAGGTACTGTTGTCTTGTCTGTCTGACCAACGTTAGTGATTGTATTGAGAGTTTTATAGCTAATATAATTTTTAAAATTACCGAACGCCGATCTGTGGATTGACAATTTGTAAAAAGAAATCATTAATACAATCTTAACAGTAATTTAACCTATTGCATATTTTTGTAACTTTTAAATCTGAAAAGAGCCTTCAAATTGATTTTTATGACCAGATTGTTACTGAATATAATATAAATGTTCAGCATGAAGCGTTCATTTAAAAATTTTGTTAGCCTTTAAACATCACTAGAATATATTTTTCGACTTTTCATATTGCTAACACTTCTACGGCATTGAGTTGGCATTGTGCAGATAGTTAATGATAGTCATGTCCTAGTTATTGATAGTAATGTCCTTGCTAATGATACTAATGTCTTTGCTAACGAAAGTAATGTCTTTGCTAACGATAGTAATGTCTTTGCTTACGATAGTAATGTCTTTGCTAACGATAGTAATGTCTTTGCTAACGATAGTGATGTTTTGGTTAATAATAGTAATGTCTTTGAAAAGCAGTAAGGATTTGTGAGATGGAACTGCAATGGATCACGATTTTTCACATGTGAGAGGGCTGTTATCTAACTCGTCAAGTGAAATCTCTTCTCAATATGTTCAATAACCTAGGGATAAAACTCTCCATCATATCTTGTTGTTCTGCACTGATTAATAATTCGATCCTATGATGTGGTTTAATCTTCATCATCCTGTTTATTTTTGCAGAGTCCACACCCTGCCGCGCGGGGAGTGCCTCGGTCCCCCTCCCCCACACGGCCGCATTCCTCCCCCTCTCCTCCATTACTCCCTCCTCCGTACATTCCCCCGCCCTCAAGTCACCATATATCGCCTCCTCCAAAGAAGAGACGACATCAACAACAGCAGTCGTCCTTAACATCACAGTGTGCCTCTTCCATCGCATCTCCGCTCTCCAGCTCGTCTTCCTCAACCACTACAGAGCATCACCCACTTTCTCCCCCGCACCCCTCTGACAACCCCCCACCACCTATTCCAGCCTTAGCCACACCCAAGATAGAGGTGGGTACGTCCCTCCTTTCTGGCGCTGGCTCCTCATGTCTGCTTGGCGGCTCCACTCTGGCCGCTGCTCTAACGGCTCCTCGAGGAGACACTCCACTCTCCGCCGCCTCTGTTTCCGCAGCGTCTGCCCCTCCTCCTTTGCTGCTGCCCGTCGAGGTAAAGCAGGAGGCCGTAGAGTCACCTTCGCTCCTCGACGACGGCGGCAGCAGCAGTAACAGCAGCGTAGGTAGCAACTTGCTGTCAGAGCAACAAGCCGTTAATCTGGTGCTGGAGACCAACACCGGCAGCCCATCTCCTTCATGTTCCATCTTGCGGCAGCGTATCCAGGGTTACCAGGGATCACCTGATGCCCCACCGCCGCCCAACTATCCACCGCCTTCCAGAGGGTTAGAGGATGATGGTGGAGGTAGTGATGGGGGGGAGAGCAAGGAGGGACAGACACCCCCATCGGCAGTGGCCATCATCAGACGGCAGCATATGATAGGGCTTGCGGCGGCAGCAGCGGCGGCAGGTTGGTTCAGTCGAAAGCTGCGCCGGGCTTTTTCTTAAGTCATTCGTTTGACTCGCAATTGAATCGCCGGTTTTGAATGTTGAGCAACTCTTAGTGATCTTTTTAATCCTTTCAATAGGTATGTTGGCCTGATCCAAGTAATTTTGGTGGCATGATAGGCAGAACAAGGTGAATGCCAAGGGCATGTTCGGCTGATTGAAAGGATTTGTAAACGCATGTTGAACTGATCGAAGCATTTTTTGGGGGAACTTCAATTTTGTCGCGTCCATGCTCTTATGGCTGGTACTTGAAATCTTCTTGAAATTCGATGATGGTTCATTTAGATTTTGGAACAACTAATTGTGCACTTGCTTTCATTCTATAGCACCCATTGATTTCCAATTATTGTTGTAGATATATGGTTTAGCGCTCTACGTTGGTTCCATATCAAGTCTTCTTTAATCTCACGAATGTTGCATTTGTACGATAATGTGAGCATCTTTGGAAGGCTCTCTTGCAAAGAGTGCGTCAGTTTCTGCTGAACTGTGTTGATGACTTGAGTAATGGAACTAGTAAGCATGTTCTCTCATACTCAAATGTTTGTTGTTTGTAATGCCAGCTGTGAGGCTTGACCTTCGTGTACCTATCAACATTACATTGATGATGTGTAATGTCTGTATGCTTGTGCAGGTGTATACAACAGTGGCGGAGGGGGCGGTTGTGTTACGCCCTCGCTGGGTGGAGGGGACGCGAGCCAGCCAACACAGCCACCACAAGGTAGCGTCCTCATGCTACAGCACCGCTAGTGGCGCGTGCTCACGCGGTAGACGTCTTGCTGCTGTCTTTTCTCACTATATTTTTCTAAAAGTACTCTGCAGTACCGACTCTGTGTTGCCCTTTTTGTTTTCGGTTACCTCAGCGTTTTATCCGTCCCAGTTGTGCCGTTCACTGGATGAAAATGATTCTTGAATTGTTTGTCAATATCGATGCTAAGCAAGTTGATGTATTATTAGATCAAATAATGACCAAAGCTATACATTTAATCAAAACCTTAGTGTTAGTAACAATGCATTCTGCCTATAGCCGCTGCAACCTTATAGCAATATCGTAGCTCGTGCCTGCTCAGCTTTAACCTTCCTCCATAATCAGCCAATGCTGGGCCAAGGTTTCACTATGCCTCGCTTCTTTGAGTTGTCGTGTAGCGGTTTCTTATTGCCTGCAGTTGGCCAGATAAAAGCTTTTTGTAGTTGTGTAGCTTGGAGGTTTGGTCTTGTTTTGCACTCGCTTCTAGATGGTATTTTCCCAAGTAGTGGTTGTGTTGGTTCACCCTTGCTCTAAGGCTGCCGGTGATACCTTCATTTCTTGAATGGTATTGTAGCTTGCGCTTCAATAAGACAAAGATGCGGTAGACTTCCTTATTGACAATGACTAAAGCTGCGTAGTTGACATTGAATTGTGACAAAATGGTCGCCAAAACTTCGGGTCTGTGGTATTAAGAAATCCTTAAGTTTTATTCGAGCAGTTTGTTCTCTTCGTGCCAAACATATCCAATGAGCAAAGGCAGCGTCCGAGTGAATTACTAATTTTATGCCTTTAGCCGCCGGCTTTTGTCGTGATTAGCGAGTGCTTATCACATACAACTTAACTTTGCTTGACATGCGGTATGTTATGGTAACGTTATGTCGCTATGGCTCTTATTTGATCAACTTAGTTTAGGTAATTTCAGAGTTTGGGAAGAATTTAGGTAGAAATTCTACCCGTGTTGGTTCCATTTAAGAGTTGTGCTGTTGTATTCTACTGCTCTACGTGCTATATTTGGCCGCCGCTACTTGCATCATGGTCATAATTGAAAAAGAGAGGTTCGTGTTACAGGGTTCAGTGCTGAGGTTTTATTCATGGTGTCGTGCTGTTATGCATGTCGTTGACTCTCTTGCCACTTCTTGTTCCCAGCTTTTAAACAGAAGCGCTTAATATAAATGTATTTTTTTAGCAACTAGACGTGAATAGATACTAGAGACGTGAGACGTGAATAGATACTAGACCGAGTTGTTGGCATCAGGTGTAGGAGAGCTGAACTACATCTGAATAACACCCAGTTGTTGTCTTGTTGATCAGAAGCCATAAAACATTCTCCCACCCCCCAATTCGAGCTACTGGTCCACGGATCGCACGGTTCACCTCCCACTCCTAAATTCCTTTCAGACCCCTCTATTCTTTGCTCTTTACTATCCCTCCTTCTATATCCTTTCCAGAGTTTAATTTTATCTCGTTTACTCCATTTATTTTGCTCATTTTGCTAAAACGTATCTCTCCTCTTATCATGGCAACCTTCCCTCTCTCATAGATTCAGCTCGTTAATTTTAATTATATATACTTTTCTCCTTGTTTATTTTACCTTTTATTATTCCTTGTTTATTTAACCCTGTTTTACTTTTCTCTTCGTCTATTTCATCCTTCACTTTCTTCATTGTTTATTCTATATCATTTTTGTCGATGTTTATTATTTACATATTATCCTCCTTCCTCCCTCCGTTTTGTTCTCTCTTTCATACTATATCTTTTTATTTACATTATTGCTGTGCAATTTTTTGGATTAACTCTCAATAACTGTTCGGGAGGACAAAAACTGTTCTGTTTGTGGAATGTAAACAGAGGCTCGCACGCGACTTCTGCATTGGGCCCCCCAGGCTGCAATTGAAAACATTGTACAGTTCGCGGAATGAAAACCGAGGCACTCGTGCGACAGCTGCTTTGTGTCGCCGGGCTGCTATTGGTTGCGGTGCGTGGGCTGCATTGACGAAAAAAAAAAGCCTCAACAGTTTGTGATATGTGCATACCAAGGCCCTTACGCAGTAGCTACTTTCGGTCCCCCGACTATAACTGGCTGCAGTGTGTGGGCCGCATTGTAAATATTTTTTGCCTGTCACTCTCCGCCGTTGCGGTTCCCGCTATGACCCTCATGTTCCCGCATGTGGCTTGGGAGGCGGGCGCGGAGCCGGTCACCCCTCTATCCAACACGCCACCGTGGCTTCACAACTTACGATTGAGATTTAAACCTCTCCGGGACGATGAGAGGTTTGATAATCCTGTCATGAACTTCACTAGGAGCCCAAGCCTAAGAGATAAGCTTAGGTAGCCTCTTAAGGTGCTGAGCCCTACTTATTATTGCTGACCCTTGGGCGTATCGCTAACTGACTGCTCCTCGTGGCAGGTTACCGAGTTTTTTTTGACCGCATCACCGCAGTCCCCTTGGTGAGGAGGGCATGTTGGAAGCCTGAATCTTGACGAATCGCCACTATGGAAAGAATCGATTTTGCAAATGACTCCTCACTAACATCAGAACCCGAATTCAACCTCAAACAAGACCATCTCCCTCCTACCTATAAAAAGATTTAGGAGTGTACATTAGCGCTGACCTGAAATTCTCCGGGCAGTGCGCTTAAGTCGAGAAAAGAGCCAACAAAGTCCTCGGATACATCGGAAGGCAATTCAGGTACAGGGACAAGGAGATAATCCTAACCCTGTACAATACCCTAGTTCGACCACTATTGGAGTATGCCGTCCAATTCTGGTCCCCCACCCTGATCCAAAACATCAAGAGACTGGAAAGGGTACAGGCTAGGGCAACAAAGATGATCTCATCTGTCAGACACATAGGGTATCGGAGAAGATTAAGGGAACTGGATCTCTTCACCCTCGAAAAGCGTAGGCTTTGAGGACAGCTAATTGAAACCTTTAAAATCCTGAAAGGATTCAATAACGTAGAGTACAGAAACCTCTTCACGCTAAATGACCACCCCACCAGGAATCACGGGCTGAAACTCCAACCAAAGAGATTCAACACCCGACC
>SDVV010014016.1:0-14929 GCA_016164225.1 Gammarus roeselii | reverse complement strand
GGATTTCAAATCAAGATTACTGATTGTCCACGCTTTAATATTTTCTCACATTAACTACTGTCTTTCAATTTGGGGGAAATGCACCAAAACCCAAAGAAAGAAAGTACAACGTTGTATAAACTTTGCAGCAAGAATAACATGCGATGGCAACGACAGAAAACGGGACCAGGTAAGTCCTCTCCTCGAAAAATTACGGTGGCTCAATATAGACAACAAACTGACACTCCATGAGTCGATCAGAATTCATAAAGATCTTCTAGAAAAACATTCACCCGGCAGCCAAAGGCACATATATTCTCGAGGTGAGAAGAACAATCGATTCACAAGAAATAATGGAACACTGCACGTTGAACATAGGAAAACAGAAACTGCCTGTCGAGCTTTTTCGATTACTGGACCAAAATCCTGGAACAACCTCCCAACAAGTCTCAAAAATCTTGAATCCAACAAGTCCTTCAAGAATAGGCTTAATGAACATCTGTTGACCGATCAATTCAAAAAGGGAACTTTGCCAACAAACACAAGCTAAATGCATAATACCAATAACAAGGAAACGCATTTATGTTCATGAACGACCACCACCACCATAACTCCCAACATTGAGACACCATCTAATCGTTTTTACTCAGACGATACATATGTTTTCTATGTTGTTAGCGATCACAATTGTCTTTGCCAATAACCATAAGTGTTAACAAGCATTTTGTCTATTTCTATGTTTTAAATGTTCCAGTCGTTTTAGTATAATTAAAATACGAATTCAGTTTTTTCGAGGAACGATAGGCAGCGTCTAACTTGAAAACGGCATACTCGATTTTGATATAATTCATTGATTTATTTCTAACTACTACCGTACCATTTTTGATGATACAATCATTGCCTTATAAGCTAACATTTTGCTTTGTTTTCTATAACAGATGTATATTCATCCAACTTGTGTACTCCAACATTGTATCATTTCTGATTGTCAATCATTCAATCATTTCCTAGCGGTCTTGAAGTGTGTATATTGAATATTCAATTGTTTGTCGTTTTTCTTTTGTGTGTGTGTGTGTATAACTTTTGTCGCCTATTCAACCCTTCATTATTAATACAATTGTTTAGACCCATCCTTGCAATATGTTGGTGCTTTTCGATTTTCCCAACCCTATATTGCATTCATATTCTTCGTATAATTCATGTTATCCATCCATATTTTTGTCATCGCACAATAATGTAGTCTACTCATTACAATATGTTAGCACATTTTGATGTCCCAACCCCATGTTCTTGGGACTCTAACCACATGCATGCGTGTTTTGCCGCACCACATGTACTTGTTATTTTCCACAACCCAAATATTTTCGTTGTTTATCAGCCCCCAAGTACTTTTATTTTCTCAACCCCGCCTGTCACTGTTTTATCCAACGCTATGTAGTCGGATTTTTTTTTGTCAAAATAGACATTTCTGTATGTGCATAGATGATACTATTGTAAATAATATTTCGCTCAATGTAATCCGAACCGGCGGCCCCTAGAGATGAGCAGTGACAAATTCAAATTGAATTTTCGACGAACGATAGGTAGCTAACAGCTTTGACAGAGGCCAACTCGACGAGAATATAACTTATTGAATCATACTTACCATTTACCGTATCATATTTGAAGATACAATCATTGTCACATAAGATAATTTTGTGCTTCATCTTCTATAACAGCAGTATATTAATTCGGTTTTCTGTACTCCAGTATCGAATTATTCTGATAGTCAATCATTGGATCATTTCCTAGCGGTCATGAAGTGTATATATTTCAGTGATGTGTATATATTTTATGAATAACTTAAGTAGTCTATTCACCACTTAATTATTTCATACAATGTGTTATACCCATCTTTACAATATGTTAGCGCATTTCGTCATGAAATATGTATATCCAGTGCTATGTATATATTTTATGTACAATTTATGTCACCTATTCAACCCTTTAGTATTCATATCTTACACCTGAGAACACCATGTTCTCAGGATTTCTTGCCCCATGTGTTGGCGTTTTTCCCAATCCTATGTATTTCGTAATTTTCCCGACCTCATCTATTTCGTGATCACCCCACCCCATGTATTTCGTGCCAGGCATTCCTGTTTCTTACCTCAAATAAGAAGTTGGCTGTCGATCATTTATTATAATATTATAATTCACAATCTGTCACATGAAATCAGATCCAGCGACGAATTTCGAATTGAATTTTTGTTTACGTTAATTCAAATAGTGTTCACAACAAAAAATTTATGTTTACTATTTTGAAACAATGAAAACCCATTGCCAGATGATTGATGTAAAGGTTTTAATAATAATTTAATAACTATACTAATTGTCTTCCATATATGTAGGTATGTGTGTGCACATATGAATGTGTATTATACTGATTGTCATCCATACAAGTAGTTGGGTGTGTGCACCTATGAATGTGTATTATACTGATTGTTCATCCATTTATGTAGGTAGGTAAGAGCACATAGGAATGTTTATTATACTAACTGTCATCCATATAAGTAGGTAGGTGTGTGCACATATGAATGTGTATTACACTTTTCGTCATCCATATATGTAGGTAGTCGTGTGCACATTTGAATGTGTATTTGTATGTGTACATGTATGATGGTATATTGTGAATTCCATTCAGTTCGATGCAGGCGAGCCAGCAGCACTCTAGAGATGAGTTGCGATGTATTCTTTTTTGATTTATCAAACTCATGCACATGTTTTTTTTAAAGATTTTCAATAACATACATCGTGAATCATGTTTTGAAACATGATGTAGCTACAAACCGGCCGCCGACAGATGCGCTGTCACTAATTCACTTTATCTCCCGTTTCGCTAATTCAAATAGCGTATATAGAAACTAAGTTTGATGTATTTTACCTAAGTATTGAAAACCCATTGCTAGACGATGGAATTAAATGATTTAATAATAATAATAATAATTGTTTTACTAATGAGTTGGCTTCATCTTGCAGTTATACCGTAACAAGTGCATCAGTCAAGTCCTCTTCTACCCGCTCTGTATTTGCGGCCACCAAGGGAGGCTCAAAACAGATTTTTTGAGATTGCAGTCAGCCTATTATACTCATATTTTAATGAGAGTTGTGCGCGATTGAGGAGGTGCATATGGAGCAGGTTCCATGAAAATAATTATAACATGTACAGGATGATATGGAATTTGCAACTAGAGTCGAAGACGAACTCAAAAACAAAGATGTATAAACATAAAGCAGATTTGATATACATGGGACCTTTCACGGGAAATTTATAAACATAATTTACGATCACTGATTCATGGGTTATTTTACACAAGTTACAAAATTGTTCACAACAAGCCAATTGATAATAATCTGAGGATGTGTAGCTTCATCTTTGTATTACAGCGTGTTGACCACTCTAGGATACAGATTTATACAATCATTTTCAATCCATACGTTACAGCAGTTTGAGTTTCAAGACAAAAGCTTCGCAGCAGCACCCATATCAAGTTTACTGAAAAGAAGCTTTTTATTCGCTACTGAAATGTAGCCTAACGTCACTCAAATTCAGCCTGACGTTACTCATGTATAGCCTAACATTACTCATATATAGCCTAACAATACTCACATACAGCCTAACATTACTCATAAACAGCCTAACATTACTCATATGCAGCCTAACGTTACTCATATGAAGCCTTACGGTACTCGTATACAACCTAACATTACCCATATACAGCCTAACATTACTCATATGCAGCTTAATGTTACAGATATACAGCCTAACATTACTCATATGCAGCTTAATGTTACAGATATACAGCCTAACATTACTCATATGCAGCCTAACGTTACTCATTTGAAGCCTAACGGCACACATATGCAGTCTAACGTTACTCATACATAGCCAAACATTACTCATATGCAGCCTAACATTACTCATATACAGCTTAACGTTACTCATTTGAAGGCTAACGCTACTGAAATCAGTCATTCAGGAAAAGTCGAGTGGTCATAAAATGCCGCGTGTCATACAACTCATTCTGGGGGTAATGAAACGTGCAGAAGCAGGCCATGGATCTTCAGAAAAAAAAAAAACTAAGAGACCTATTTTTGAATTATTGATCAATGATGAATATAAAGTTCATTAGGTTGGTAATGATATAGGAATGATGCGTATGTCTGCAGCTAACTTATGTTGATCAGGAACGTTCAGCTGGCATGGCGCCTGTCTGTGTACCGTCAGTTGAAATAATAGAACATCTCCGAGTATTTTCCTTTATGCTGTAATTTGTACAAGAAGAACGTTGAAGGTTTGTTCTAAGATTCACATGTTTATTGCATCAAAGAGATCTTATACCAAAACATGATATCAGTAAATTTTCCAAAACAAAATAAATATCAGTGTCAATATTTGCTCTGTAACTGTACGAGACCGTTGCTTTCACAAACACGTATTCATGAAGACGTCTCGGGTATTGGGGCCGTAGCGTATAAACATGATATAGTGATCCTAGTGGTACTGTCACTATAACCCTAGTGGTACTGTCACTATGACCCTAGTGGTACTGTCTTTATTTCCCTAGTGGTACTGTCACTATGATACTAGTGGTACTGTCACTATGACCCTAGTGGTACTGCCACTATGACCCTAGGGGTACTGTCACTATGACCATAGTGGTATTGTTACTATGACCATATTGGAACTGTTACTATTACCATAGTGCTACTGTCACTACTACCATAGTAGTACTGTCTCTTTGATCACTGTGGTACTTTCAATATGACCATAGTGGTACTGTTCCCATGACCATATTGTACTGTCACTATGACCTTAGTTGTACTCTCTCTTTGATCATAGTGACATTGGCATTATGACTACAGTGCTACTGTCACTACGACCATAGTGGTCTAGTCAATATGACCATAGTGGTAGTCCCTATGACCACAGTGGTACTGTCACTTTGGCCATAGTGGTACAGTCACTATGAACATAGTGGTACTGTCCCTAAGACCACAGTGGCTCTTTCATTATGGCCATAATGGTATTCCCCGAAAAAATCACAATAAATATTTTACCCTAACTTACTTCGCATCCAGTACTCCTCGGATTGTTCTTAGCTGTTGTCCAAATTAGCGTCAGGGAGTCTTTGAAATTCCTCCCCATCGGATGGATGAGACGATATGCATTGAATAAAAGATCAACTCCCAATGGGCGCTAGATATAAACGAAAGAAGAGGCATCAGGTCCCGTACTATTTATTTGCGTATTGATAAACGGTAGCCAAACCGTATTCATGAACTTTTTCTGCATAATTAAAATTTACATGACACGAACGCTAGGTGAAGGCGCATTGCAATGACCGCTAAAAATTGAAACTTGCACATGGAATCCGGATATACATGACATACCAACGTAATTTGAGCTGCGACCATGTGCGCCGAGATTGGTTGTTTGGAAGTTCTTAGCATCTCTTTACGGATGGTATGGAATACAAGCAAACACACAACAGTGCATGTATGTATCTCAAGCCATCGATGTTATTGACTTTCGTACGTCCCGGCCAGCCACGACCGGAAAGCCTAAAGTCTCGTAGTGTTCTGATGTTGACGTGCATTCTTCAATAATATAGACGATACGATGGGTGTATACTTTGATAACATAAAAATTGTAGGAACAAAAGCTTGTTGAGACTACAATGAATTCATTAGATAAATTTGTCTTCTTTATGAACTCAGTTCTTGCAGCATCAAGAAGGCATATTGTGCCTTCTTGATGCTGCAAGAACTTTTTCGCAAAATGGTATAATCGAACTCAAAAGTCTTGCAGGTTGACCTGTAAGACTTTTGAGCCGCCTTATTTAGTCTTCCGATGCTGGCCAAGAATATCTTGTCTGCTGTTATAATGTTTGGCGGGAGTCTTCTTGCAGCGCAGAGATGAAAAACTTGCCTTAATGCGCACAGTCTGGTCTCTTCAGGCTATTAGTGATTCATACACTATCAACTAAAGTATACACCCACCAACTTATAAGGAATAAAAAAAATTACTCGTTGCCATTGGAACGCAACAGCTGTTTTAGAAACATTAAAGCCTTTTGCTTTTTTTTTTTTTATACAGTAATGCACTTTGCTGTCGCTGCTTGTGTCCATTACCATCATTGAGAAGCTGCAAGGTAGCGCCAGCATAAATGATGTTGGGGCCTCCTTTATATCTAGATCCTATCGGCAGACTCAATTTTTTAGTGGTCACGAAAAATTACCTATCCCATGCCTACTAAGTATATCATACACCGTGAACTGTGCTGCAAAAATCAACCGATGTTCTCCCTCTGGTCGTCGAGGTGTCTCTGCAATTGAGACGTTGATGAACTTTTCAAAGAGAGGCTGGAACCGGAACTATAGGCATCAAGGACCGTATTATCTCATTGACCTATGGGAAAATGGATGCCAAACCAGTATGAAGGAACTGTTTTTTTATTGAATATTACAAGGCCCAAACGCTAGGTGGGGACACACTAAGTGGAGTGTCCTGTCATCGGTGTTTCTGGTTATCCGGCCAGTCTTCGAAGGTCATTAATTGACATTAAAAAGAAATGAATCGAGCTCCATATTATTATGAGGCAGCTGAATAACATGAATTCCCCAGCATGCATGCATTCCGCTTACAATGAATGGAAATGCTAAAATTTTAGTATCATCCATATTAATGAAAGGTACAACAGCAAATACTTCGGCATGCTTCACGATGACGGTATCTTAAAATACACATTCTCCCGTACATATTTCGACCTTGTAGACCAATCAAAACCTTTGAGTACGAGCTCAAAATTTAGAGAAGTACAGTACATTGGAGTCTATGTAAACTATATTTTTCTCGCTTAACTTTCTTATGTCGGAAGCGCATTGATATTTCATTTACAATTAATGAAATTGTGATGCCAACGTTAGGCAGGACTGCTGACTATTAGTACCCGCGAGATGCAGGTAACATTAATGATGAATTCAAAGCCATAACAATAAGTGGAAATCCAAAATTTTTGAGCGAGAGGAAATTCTATTATGAATCAAAGTGCTTGAGCCCAACAGTACGGGGTAAAATAAAAATGTCCAGTTAAAATTTTGGTGTAAAGTTTATTGTAGGCATTTCATCACCATACTGCCAGACAAAAGCGGCCACTGGAGACCCAAAGGTTCCCAGTTTCCTCGTACATACGGCGACCTATCTCTTGGATAATGCTGCCCTAATACACCCGATGTCTCGATTGCAGTAGGTTCCAATCCCCCCGAAAGAGCATGCAGACCCAACTCATCGGCATATTTGCCTCATCGACAGTAGTTGTCTGGTTCCTAAATGACTGCATCCATTCGAGGAGCCACTGCCGCTCTCATAGTATTGGAATCGAGTTGTACTCCTTTAGAGAAGTTACCGCCAGCCAGTCTCCACCTGGGATGCCCCTCTCAGTCGAGCACCTGAAGCTGGTCTGCTACCTTCAACAAAACGTTGAAAGCTACCTCAGACAGGAGGTGGTCCCAGGTTCTTTGTTCGCTTCTCAACACAATCTCCTACTCAATAGCTCCCTGGTCCTTCAACCCCAAATTCATGATGGCTTCATGAAGCACACCTGCTTCGGCCAGACCGACACCATGGGATATAATATCTTCTACAAGTTCGCCCACCGAGTTCATGGAGAAAATGAGGACCGGTAAAGCCGTGTTCGCGGTTAGTTTCAAATCCAGTCAACTGATTTTGACAGAAAGTGTCGCTTATGTATAGGACCTTCCCTCTATTGACATGTTGTGTGGACAGTTCAATTCTATCTAGTTTTCGTTGTGATTATAGGCATGGACCACCATCAGAATATACCGAAGATTGGGGAGAGTCAGAATCCGTTTTTCTTGTAGTGTAAAAGCTTGCTGGGTGTCTAGAAAACGTCAACGTTCTGTCCTTACTCTTAAGTCTCCATGTTTAGCATTGAAGACTGTAGGAATTCCGTCATCGTGTATCAGGACTCCTAGCGATGTGCTACTACTTGCAGTGCCTATCTTTACGAGGGTAGCAATAGGTCCGGAGATCCATGATCTTGCATCGTCAACTGACCATCAATACAATTCAAGAGAGTCCATGAACAACTTCCCTGAGGTACTCTATGATTAGCGTAGTAAGCACCACCTTGGGGAGAATCATCCAAGCTCCATACGTTGAACTCCGAAATTACCTTCCAAGCAACCTAACCCTTGCCTATGGAACCATGGGCCAGACAAAACAGGTCACCATATTGAACGTCTGTTCAAAATTTCAGCTGCTTGTTATCGTGAATCAATTATACTCTTGTTCAGGAAACTTGCTAATGCGTTCCGCGCCTGCCAGGAGCCCGTTTTCGCGTTGCTTTTGAGTCATTTTGAACTTTCGCTTTTATGAGTTCAAGTCCGAAAAAATTGTAATACTTTTACAGTTACATTAGCTTGTGGTTACATTGCATTTTGAGCATCTTTTGGTGTACCTCGAATGGTCCTAGCACATGTCGCACAATGGCAAATGATTTCATGGTTCACAAATCGCGGATACGTCATGCTCATTTGCTTATTAATTAGTATTTTACTATATGCTCCACATTTGGTCAAATCAAAGAAGCATTGCAGGTAAGTAAATTATTTGCGAGTGGTAACAGGAATGCAGCAGAATGGTCTATCGGTTTTGACGCGTTTTCTTGCTTAATGAAGAATGTTACGACGCATTGACAGCGAGTTCCGTCGTTTGTTTTTCAACAGCCACGATATGTTAGCCACGTCAGCCGAACCTGAGGAAGGTGTCAGAGTTTATATGCAATTGTGATTTTGTATATGCTCCTAACTGTGTACGACGAGGACATTCTTAATGTGGGGTCGAATTGGTCGAGTCAGTCTTGGCCTAACTTTCTAACGGCCACAACCTCTCCCTTAATTTATTGTATATAAAATATCTTATAAACGTTGCCGTGTGTAAGTCCTCTTTCCATATTCCAATCATAACAGGGTATACAAGAGGAACTCTGATCAATTAGAAAATATATGTTGCATACAAGTGTCCTTCAAGCCTCAGCAACTGATCAACAACCAGTAAACCATTTCAATCAATGGATCAAATTTCTTCAAAACATTTTGTTGATCATTTATCGTGAACTGAACTAACGATGACATCCGAACTCGTATCATTTTTTTTCAGTGCCGTTTCCTAAATTTTCTTACAGCCAAGAGGGACACCCTGACAAGCAGTGTCAGCACTTCCAAAGTTCAAGAGCTTTGGTCAAATTTCCAATCGAAGTTTTTCGAACGAGAGGAAATATTAGTTCAATGCGATGAGTTGGAAGTCCGGGTAGTGCACGACGTATTATATTCTGTAATCCGAATGAAATGCTACTGGAGAACTATGACGGACTCATTTCGCTTGATACCAATCCTGATATAATAATAATATTGAGACTGTGTATAATCTGGAGTGAGCAGAAAAGCTGTGAACTTTCAGAAAAATACAGATTAGACGCAAAAAAATAGCATATTTGTCGGTGAATTTCCCCACGCGTTTTTTAGAAATCATTTCACAACCTAATTCATGTACTTGCAGAATTTATATTCTCCCTCTACCAAACAGAAGCCCTCATAATAAGTGAATGAAATTGTCTACCAACAGAATGACTTAAATCAATAAATAATCCTATAAAATTAAATTGTCAACAAATAATTACAAGGACACACTCTAAAGTAAATTAAAACTTTGGAAAAATCCCCTGGCCTTCCTTACCCATCAGCGTCGATGAGGTGGAATAGTCCCGCGCTCGATCATGGATCTGTAATAAAGAGTAAATTACCACCCAATGCGGCAGCTGGATGGAACAACACAAAGTAAATCCACCAGTGTTATGTGTATTGTGTATTCGTGCTATAGGCTCTTCCGACGAGCAAACACGCAGCGGTTCCATTTCCTTGAACCATTTTGAGTGGTCTAACTCCTTTATGAGATGAGATATCAGTCGGGAACACGGTAGCGATAGACAATCATGAAGGCAGGCACGGGTCGTTTATTTTGATTTGACGGGTTGTGAGGCAGACGGTTTCCCGCTTCAATAAGAGAGCACAATAACAATAGAGGCGAGGCTCGTTGAAGGGGTGAAGTGCAACTTAGAGGAAGACACTTCCGTGCTCATAAGAATACCAAACGTTGTTATAAAAATAAATTCGATGTAACCTAATTGCGCCTAATACGAAGTTATTTAATTGAAGGAAAATATTTTTTTCATTGTACATTTCGGATTTGAATGATTGACCATTCCGTTTGTGGCACTTTCACATGACTTACAAGACGCTAGTGGAGAGTGGGACCTTACGAAATTGTTCAATAGTTCTTCCACAACTGTACGTTTTAAGAAAATTCCAGTCCATTCATATAAAGGTTCTGCGTCGCTCAAAACCTTTGATGATGATGAATTTGATAGAATAAGAACTCCATTATTAACGACAACTGGAAATCTCCTTTAAACACACAATGTTCGAAGCTCGGTATGTGGGGAGAGATAGCTAGACTTGTGATGAAGAAAAAGCTTGAGAACGGTAACAATAGTAGTTTAACACCCTAAACAGCTCGTATCAATTAAAAAAGCGGTTTAAGCTGAATCTGATTACAAACTTTCCTCATTACAGATATTCTGCCATCGAATACACATGTGAAGCATTTCATCCGGAATTTCTAAATTTTCTTCGAATTCAGCAGAAAATTACTTTCCGGAAGTGTAACGACGTAAGTAGTTCTCCAGGTCTTCAAATCTACTCATCAGCAGAGAAATTCTGTTAGATATCACTCAATGATTTGATAAAAAAATCAAGTACAGATCAATTAATCAGAAAATTCCCTTCCTGTGGAACGGTAGATGACAAAAGAAATGAATTGAACCAAACTGTATTTTTTTTTTCCCGATCTTATGTACTTTAAGAAGTATTATTATTAAAAATAAAATGTAATATATCTCCATCTTCTGTTAAATTGTATCTCATCAATGTTATATCATTTTTGAATAATGTCACTCGCTGATGAAATTTGTAATATGTAGTTTGCAACTTTAGGATGTAGGTCTTTTCAAATTACGGGTTTATATCAATTCAATTGACACTGACGAGCAACCAACGCTAGTTCTTCCAAGCTCTTTAAACAATCACACATTTTATAATGCTAGGAGGAGTTTCTCATGGGTTTCATTTCACATTTTTTTAACACGCATTTCGTAATAAATATAATTTAATTTCCTTTGTAAACTGAGATTTATTGTTCATCTGTAATAAAAATAGTATAAATCGTCTCATCTTTAGGCTGTGTCTTTCTATTATTTATTTACATAACAAAAAACAAATCTGGTCAGTATTACTTTGGGCAACTTTTAATCATTTCGATCCCATCGCTCGAGATGAAGACACTCCACTTCGAACGCATATTGCAGAGAACATCGTCACTCATTGTTGAAATTCAAAACCTTCGCAAACGGAACGGAAAAAATTTCCCTTAGAGGCAAAACTACAAAGTCCAACCACAGAATCCTCGTAAATCATTAGGTGCATGTGATTACTCGTGAAATTAAATATGAAAGAACTTCATTATCTAATTGGTAATTCATAAATTGAAATGCCCGTCTATTGTGCTCTTTATTGTATTTTATGAAAAACAGGTCAGCCTCAGTTCAAAATAAGTAGAGTGTGAAGGTTCTGGTAATCAAAATTACTCTGTGCTTGGACGTCATCACGTGACATGCAAATAAGACGTCATCTACATACGTAGTTGTCCCGATGAATATTATCAATCTTTTGTGCCTACTCGACTTTCATAACTAACAGGGATCCGCACGAGGTCATGTTTTAGGCAAAACAAAAATACTGTAAGCTCACGGTCATGTTTTAGGCAAAAAAAAAATACTGTAAGCTCACGGTCATGTTTTAGGCAAAACAAAAATACTGTAAGCTCACGGTCATGTTTTAGGCAAAACAAAAATACTGTAAGCTCACGGTCATGTTTTAGGCAAAACAAAAATACTGTAAGCTCACGGTCATAGCGGAAACGGAAACAATAAAAAAATCAATGAGAATTGAAACTCTCCAAATGTTAGGATGTTTTTGAAACATTGTGTCTTCCAATCAATTTTTTTTCAAATTTCTTGACCGAACGGAGCAGTTCCGATAAATTAGGAAATAGTTCATCGTGTTTCCCAAAGTATAATAATGATAGAATCACATTTGAAGCTGATTTGAATTGAATGTTTCTATGAAGAACGCAGCTTGAAGCAGCTATTTCATTATTTTGTGTCAAATCCACAAACGCAGTGGTTCAACAGCAAACCTCCCCTAAGTGTTTTTCTAAGCAATAACGTTTAACTCCCTAGTAGACCGAGTATGTTTCTCAATCTTCACTAACAATATGCCAACCCTCGCATTCTCAGTGGGTATTACCGGATCGTGAGCAGTTCAGCTCAGCCCATATGCAAAGCGGAGTTACGGGACATGTCCTTTACACGAGCAACATACTATAAAATAATTGAATGAGTTCTCTTATTTTGATGATGGTTAACTTTGCTCACTTTGATGAGAGATCAGCTCTGCTTATTTGATGAAGAATTAGCTCGTCTTATTTTGAGGAGGGATTTGCTCTGCTCTACAAACATGTTGAACGCAGAAAAAACATAAAACGCGTCACTAACCCAACTGAATCTGACAGATATTTTTTTTGATTTGCATTTTCACAGAGTAGCAAGTCTCAAATGAGACTGAAATAATTTGTAATCACTCCGAGATGAAGTGTCATTTACACCCATAGCAACTTGGACATGCGATTCGTACCCCAGCATATTTTAGAATGCATAGCTGATCTTCCATCAAGTTGATAATTTATATCGAATATTCATGCCATTTGAGTGTAGAAATACAGAATTAAAAATTAAATAAGCGCATCAACTGAAGCTACACAGGACGCGGTCTCCGACATATTCAAATGTATCTGTGTAGATTTTATCCTCCACCGCACTATGGGGGCTCTTCTCCTATAAAAGTTATTACTCGCCAATCTCCACGTAATAAAATAAATAATTCGATACATCTGACAAGCTCCAGTAATAATAATTACCCAAATATGTCCTGATGTGCATTTCAACACAGCACCCAGCGCGTAGAACTTTTATGACTTGCAAAACTGCTCTTATAAGCTTTCCAATGAAACGTCTCATCAACCTTTACTAGATAGAAGGACACACTTTGATATGCACTGTTAAAACAATGCAATAATTTACGGGGAATTATAAAATATTCTGACAGTTTACATTCAGGGTCATTTTTTAGACCTCGGTAAAAACACGGGAAACTTGGTAACACGAAAATAATACATGATTACGAATAACATCTCGGGTATTATTGAAGCGGAGAAAAATTGTTCTCAAATTTTATTGCTCAAGGTGTTACATTGAACATGTGTTAAGGGGCGACGATAATAAGCGCTTCCATCTTATCTTTCGATGCTCTAAAGAACAAGAGTCGTAGTCACAAAGCTGCTGGATCGAACCCGTAACTTTTTGCATTCTAAAGGAACACGCTGCCCCTGCGCTACTGAGGGATATCAGGACTGGGGACATCTGCCAGCTATTGACAGTCCTGCTCGGATTGCCAGTATGTTAAAAGTATTGTCAAGGATAAATGCATCAAAGAAGTTTCCATAAGGACATTAGGAATTAATTATTTATATAGACCTACATTTAAGTTTACGTCTCACCATCAAATAATAGTCGTAAATAGCGGTTCAGGATAAATTATATCCGACAACAACATCTGATTTAGAACAAAATAAAGTTTTCCTCGTATGACATGGCTTGTGGGTTATATTAGAGGGTAATATGAGATAATAACGACACGGATCAATTAGCTCTTTTTTCAAATGAAACTAAGCCGTGTACTGAGAAACAGCGCAGAGTATAACACCCTGCACATTATTGGTTGAAAAAAATCAAAATATCTCAAAGCTTTGATTTTAACGGAGAATTGTTTTGATTCCCTGGTAATTCGACAGTTTTTCTAACAGTACTTATGGTACAGCGAACTAAACATCCTCCGGCAACGTCTGGCATACCTTAGCTTGTAAAATTAACATCACAACCATCTGCCACATTAACATCACAATCTTTAACATTACCATTACAGCCATCTGAGACACAAAACTTACATTGACATCACTACCATCTGTCACATTAACATCACAACTATCTGACACACTAACATCACAACCATCTGTTACGTTAACATCACAACCATCTACCCCATTAACATCACAGCCATCTGAAACCCATAACCTAAATTGACATAACTACCATCGGCAAACATTAACATCACAACTGTCTGCCACACCAACATAAAAACCATCTACCGCATTAACATCTCAATCATCTGCCATAATAACATAACAACCATTTGCCACATTAACATCACAGCCGTATGCCACATTAACATCACAACCCTCTGTCACAGAAAGCTTCCTGCTACACAATCTCATAATGTATGCAGCGCAGGCGGCACGTCACCCACAAACTCTAGAGCTCACGGGGAAAAAAGGTCAAATGTTTGCCGGCGTCGGCAAGACGTTGTGGTTTTTGTTTTCTTTGGTCATTGTTGGGCACGGCCGGTCGGGTGAATGTGCGGTTGTGGGACTGAACATGTCAAACTATTTATTTCAACTGCTTTTATTGAATACAGACGGCCTAATTGCTAAAGCAATAATATAAGTTACCTCGCATTGACTCAGAGCAGCAGCAATTTTGCGCTTGAATTATTATTGACTATGTAGATGCATTGAGATATGACATTACAAATTATTAACAATTTTTGTCTCGCACGTGTCTCTCCCTATTTGTCAATCTCTCACTCTGTATATATA
>SDVV010014015.1:0-14930 GCA_016164225.1 Gammarus roeselii | reverse complement strand
GGGCATGTTAGTGGTAGGGGGCATGTTAGTGGTAGGGGGCATGTTAGTGGTAGGGGGCATGTTAGTGGTAGGGGGCATGTTAGTGGTAGGGGGCATGTTAGTGGTAGGGGGCATGTTAGTGGTAGGGGGCATGTCATTGGTAGGGGGCATGTCATTGGTAGGGGGCATGTCATTGGTAGGGGGCATGTCATTGGTAGGGGTCACGTCATTGGTAGGGGGCATGTCATTGGTAGGGGACCTGTTATTGGTAGGGGGCCTGTAATTGGTAGGGGCCTGTAATTGGTAGGGGCCTGTCATTGGTAGGGGACCTGTCATTGGTAAGGGACCTGTCATTGGTCGGGGCCTATTACCAGTAGGATTGGTATTAGCAAGGTCTCAACCATGTTCAGTGCAGTGCTAGAAGATCATGTGACTATATCAGATTGTTCTATAAAATGAGAAACCGTAGTGGTCTTGTCTTAGTCGTTACGACATTGTCCCAATTAGTCATTTATACTGCCATAAACACAAAAAGTCATAAATATTATCAGTGAAGTGGCAGTAATGGAAAAATTCCACGGTACGCTAAACTTTCTGTCAAATTAATACATCTCATAAAAAGTTGAAGTGCAGCTAAAATACACAGGAAAAATAGCAAGGATTTACCTGCATATCTCATTGATGATGGCGGGACCACGCCTGGCTAGACTTTTGCCTTCAAGTAGCCATTACTAACTGTATTTAAGTCCATGGTAAAGCCTAAGTTTTCTACTATTTGCAGGTTAACTAAAAATGTTTGAAATGAATTTAGAAATACATGAACACATTGTGTCAGGGCACGCTATTTGAGGCTCGGCCATACTCTTCACAGTGTGAGGTTCTCGTTCAACAGCGGCCGGTCTTAGCGTGATAACGATGCCCCAATACCACAATCATGACGTCAGTGGAGTTACTCCGCTCACATGAGCGCTGCTAAAATCGTGCTGCAAAAGTGCTTTCGGTTACTGCAATGAGCCAAATACACATTGGAAACATAACTTTTGTTATTTTGATTCTCTCGATAAAAAGCTATTTCTCTGTAATGAGTATGAGCCATATGGTTTTGCATTGCGCTTCTGGTTTAGTTTGAATAAATGCTGAAGAGAAAACATTAGAGACGTTTTCATGAGAGAATCTTGATAACATCAGTTGACCGTAGTTTTCGACCGATTTAGACCTTTGTGTCTTTCAACCTAACTCGGGAATCTCGAAATTTTCAAGTTCCTCGATTGTCGTTGAGTTTTTAGGAAAAATATTTTTGTTTTCCGCTAGGTGACGCGTGGCGTCTATCGCCTATCGGTCTAAATGTCTTTCAGGTACCGGGTCACGCTCGGCCGTCTGCCGGCTGAACCCGCAACCCCCTTCCTTCCTATAAAAGCGTGAGCTGACCTGCCCCATCATTCATGATGTCTAGCGAAGTTGCTTCCCGTAAGGAGATGCTGGTGCGTAGCAAAGATAGCAGGGGGAGGAGGAGGCCCCATATGACTCTTACTCATTACAGAAAAATAGCTTTTTATCGAGAGAATTGAGATAACAAAAGTAATACTCTCTTTCACTCGTAAGAGCCATATGGTTTTGCATAGAAAATACCATCATGTAGCGCCAGCTGACGGATGCCAGAACAGCAAAGAAGTTGGATGAATCGGCTGCATCTTAAACTGGGTGTTCTCAAAGTAGCGCTTGTCGTGTAAGGGAATGATAACACATTTGTATAAAAGGTGGTAATTACTATATATGTTGGCGAATACAAGATTCAAACTAATATGCGGGCTCTGAACATGAGGGTCCAATAATATCTGAACATGAGGGTCCAAACAATATTCAAGTATGGGAAAATACAAATATGGCGTTGTTGCAATGGCAGTGAACATACTTGCTCGACGCGGCCATAAACAATCTGCGGGCCGTGAGCATGAGCAACCAAAGAGTAGTTACATAATCAATACATATTGCCCTCCAAAAAGGGTGGGTCAACCGTCCGGTAGGCAATACATTCTAAATATACCAGTACCAACAATGTGTACAATAGCTAGCTCCTATGGGAACAGAGTTGTACTGCAAGTAGGATAAAGGGAATACATATTTCGTAATCCGTAATCTGAAGGCTTTGCGTCGTGGAGTGTCGCTGCATGCGTTGGTAAGATAATGAAGTCCGTACTCTATGCTACGTAGAGGAGGCGCTGGCCGCAGCGGATGCAGTGTCCAAAACGTATGAGGCGAGAAGGACCATCTACGTGGTTCCCAAGGAGACGCAAGGTTGGTTAGGCTTCTCTACTGTGAAGCGGTATTTGTGCACGAATACGTGGGGCGACTTCCAAAACGCCTTGGATATGATGTCTTGAAGCGGGATTCCACGCGTTCAAACGAGAGACGAGGTATACTTGCGGAAATCGTGAGCTTTAGTGAAGGCATGCGGTGTGGCTTCATTGATGAGCGAGCAGATGTAGTGCCCCACAGATGACGCCCTAAAAGGCTTGCCGGAAGTTGGATGGATGAACAAAAACTCATGGTGGAATGGATATCGTGCTTTGAAGGCTTTGAGTGCGGCATAGGGCACAAGCCGTGTGCCCGGCCACTCGGCAGTGAGGCGATAGAGATGAGCGGAGGTGTGTGGGCGAGGGTCTGGTTTTTGTACAGGAATTTGATGGCGGTCAGGATGAGCGCACATGGAGGGTTCGTGGAGAAATGTAGTCCCGTGCGTAACATGGCTGCAAATTCAGAGACCCTGTTGCTTGCTGCGAGCACGACGAAAAACAGGAGTCTTCTGAAAGAGCGCCAAAACTGACCGCGTCTGAGTATTGAAGCAAGGAGAGGCGAGCATTTCGAGCACCGGCTCGAGCTTCCACTGCGGCACGAAACGTCGTTGTGGCGGATTCTCGTGAAACTGGGCCCGAGCCAGTTCATGAAAGATCGCCCCGCGGGTCGTGACTCCAAAGCCATGTAAGAGAGGCAAGTGTAGCGCATTTCTGTAGACCAGAACCGTACGAGGATTGAACCGCTTCTGCTTGCCGGCGTAGTGCAGGAACGTCAAGAGGGTGGACTGGTCCATGAACTGCGCCTGCGTGGCGCGTAGACACGTTTGGAAGCAGGTCCAGACACTTTGGTATTGGCGTTGTGTGGACTGCCTGTGCGTGTTAACCAGGGTGTACGCCAGCTAGCTATTGAATTTGATCGTGAGCAGTTTTTAAAAATTAAATGCGAGATGACGCAAGAAGGGTCATGATGTTAGAGGGACCTCCCTGCCTTCGATGCGCTGGAACACGTCGAGGGCGAGCGAGAGTTCACGCGACGACCGTGGGCCACCACAGTGCGTTGGGGTGGTCGGGGACCACGAGGACGCCGCTGTAGCGGTACATCTCGAGTTTGTGAAGCACTTAGGGAATCAGGTTGTATGGAGGGAAGAGGTATATTTCCATCCACTGATTCCAGTCGCATTGGAGAGAATCCACTAAAGCCGCTGGCAGGTGAGGAAACAGAGCTGCAAATAGTGGGAGATTGTGGTTTCCCGGATGCGCGAAGAGGTCGATATGCATGGTCCCGCACAAAGCAGAGCGGAAGAAGCACTGAGGCGTCAGCGCCCATTCCGTTTCTACCGGTAGGAGTCGTGAGAGCTGATCGGCCACAACCTTTTGCGAACCGGGAAGGTAGGTCGCGAGGAGGGAAAGGTGGTGGCGCTGGAGGATCTATAGGAGTTGTGCTCCGATCTTCTGCAGCGCCGGGGCCTTGCTGGAGCCCAAGTTGTTCACCATGGTCACTGCCGCTCTGTTGTCGGACATCACGCGGACTGTGGTGTATTGCCAATGAGCTCGTGCGCCCAGTGCGTGTATGATGGCCAGCGATTCCTTCGCCGTAATATAGAGTTTGCGTTCCCCGAGAGACCACGCTTCGTCCAATGCATCCGTCCACAGGAGGTGCTCCGAGGGAGGCATGACGAACGGGACGGTGGTATGAAGAAAGGTCTCTTCGCACCAATGCTGAGCTGCCTGGCGGTAAAGATTGTTGCGACGGCAGGGCATGCGGGAGAGGTGGAGGGAGCGTGCTGCGAGCACCACCTCGTAGAAGAAGTGACGAGCATGGAGTAAGTAAGGTGTGAGGATGGACTCGGCTGCGCCGTTGAATGTTACCTCCAAGAAGTCGATCTACTGGGTGGGTTGTAGAACAGATTTCTCCATGTTGACGCGAAAGCCTAGTTTGAGGAGAAGGTCGCAGGGCGTCTGGGTGTTGCGCCAGCAGTGTAGAGCTGTTGGTGCCCAGAGTAGCCCGTCGTCGATGTAGAAGGCCGCATCTATCCCTTGCTGGTGGAGTAAACGCATTGGCAGCTTCGCGACCGTTGTAAAGATTTTGGTCCCAGGTTGAGACCGAATGGGAGGGCTAAAAAGAAAAACAGTTGGCCTCGTAGTTTGAAGGCCAGGAACTTTTGGAACCTGGGATGAATCGTGATGTGTGGGAAGGCATCCTTGATATCCAACTTGGTGACCCAGAGACGGGGGTTCAGCATTGCCCGTATGCGCTGCGGGTGGGACATGCGGAACGTGGATACCGGGATGTATCTGTTGAGGTCGGAGAGGTCGATCACCAGGTGATCTCCTCCCAAAGCCTAGGGGACCGTAAAGATGCGAGATACAAAGCCGGCTGTCAGGGAACCGTCTTGAATCTGCCTTTGCGCAGAAATTCCAATACGAAGGGTTCTAGAACATCCTCGCGTTGTCGGTGGGAGACCGTGTAATCGGTTGGGGAGGGAGCAGTCGTCGTGTCTATTTTCAGGAGAGGCCTGTGGCGATAGTGCGTTTGACCAAAGGTGTGGCCTTGATCCAGTGCGCGCGGCGGTAACTGAGGGTTGCCGGTAGAACGTTAGAGTTTGGGGAAAGGGGGGGGGGGGTCACGCTGTCGGTGATAAGCTGTGGCCGGTGAGCGGGAGGGGGATGGTCGTTTGTGTGCAGAGGTTCTCCGACCCCCTCCGCGACTACTCATCCTTGGAACGGAACTGTGGGTGCGTCCCTGAGCCCTCATGGCTGGCGTGGGGCGGGGCCTGGAGCATGTTTGAGGCGCACCTGAGCCCAACCGCCTCCCTTGGGGTTGCCTAGCGTCCTGCTGGAACGTAGGGCGCGCACTTGGCAGTGCGGGTCGGCCACGAAAGGTGCTTCGTGCCATTCCGCCTCGGTTATAGAGGGGATGCTGTGTGACAGCTTCCTGATGTTGCGGGGGTCTTCGTGGAGCAGGGGCAACGAAACCTGATGTGGAGGGTCCCATAAAAGAGAGGACCTCTGTCCTGCTACGGAAAGTGTTCAGCGCTTGGCTAGCCTGTAAGATCGCCCCGTCGGAGAATAGTTGAGGTTCAAATACCGACCCTGCTAGAAGGGCGGTCTGGGCGGATTCCGAAGCGAGCCTGTCTAGCGTCTGAAGCTGAATCTGGTATCTCCACTGAGCAGCGTCGAAGAGGGATCCCGAAAATAGTTTGTGAGCGGAGCCTGTTGTGAGCTCTGCCAGACAACGCCGTGACTGAGGGGTAACTGGCGTTCCATCGGTGAGGACGGAAGTCCGGATGTGCTCAAGAATCCCCGTCAGTGATACGCCGAGGATGTAGCCGGCAAGGTTTTGAGCCACCTGCATGCGGAGTTGGAAATCCTTGTTACGTGCTTTTGTGGCAATGTGCTGGACCGAGAAAGCGATCTTATCCTTTGTGGCGTCGAAGTGAGCCTTCGGGGAGAGGATCGGAGCATTCGCGAACTCCATCAAGGACTTGACTACGGGACAGTGTGCTGTGAGCGCAAATTGCGTGTTTGACCAAGCATCGAGGTCCTTCGGTGCCAAACCGTTCGGCAGGGTTGCATTGATTTGCTCGAGGAGCTTGGGTAGTGCATTTGGGATACGTTCTATGACAAACAGGCCGTCTTCTTTGACGGTCACCCCCCGATGGGAGGGTTGCTCGATCGCAAAGACACTCTTGAGAAGCTGGAGAGGTAGCTTTTTTGAACCTGCAGGCGGCAGAAAAGGATGGACCTGCGGACGAGTAGCTGAACCGCGGTGCTGGTTAAGTCCATCGGGGAGAAAATGAAGTTAAGGCCTCTCTCATAAACCTTGATCAGATTGTTAGGGGGCTCTGTGGTGTAGACCTCATAGTCGCAGCTCACCAATCCCTTTATGTACGTCGCAGTGAGGGGAGGTACATACCGCCTCTCCTCTGAGAAAGGGGGAGAGGCAAGGGGCGGTGCTTCGTCATCGAGGAGCTCCATCATAGCGCGCCTGGGTACCGTCCGGAAGCGGGGGGGTTGTGATGGTACCAGGAGGGGGCTGGTGCAGTGAACGTGGTCTGTACGCGAGCGGTAAAGGTGTGCGCGGTGAATCGGGACGGGGCGAGCGGAGGGAGGGGGGGGGATGTGGCGAAGGGCGGGGGTGTTCTTTCCCGAGATGCGCCTCCTCCTCCTCCCATTGGGGTTCAAAGTCTGCCCCTCAGTCTTCCTCTTCCTCGTCCTGATAGGGATAGGGTTCCACCTTGCCCCCCCCCCCCGTTGCCTTCCCTTCCGAGATGCTGTCTTTCCATATCGTAGAACCTAGCCTCCATATCGTTGGAAAGGGACTGGAGACGAGCCTCGAACCGGTCTTCGAGAGAGCCAAGCGCCAAAAGAACCTTGTCGAGCTTCGTGGCCATGGCCGAGCTAGGGGGTGCGGTGGCCACGGTGTTGTTGTCAGAGGGATGGGGTAGGTGGCTGGGGAGCGGGGCTGCGGGCGACATTCCCTTACGTGCCCTTGTGCGGGCCCGCTCGGAGTGAAACCCCTCCTGGTTGGGTGGCGGCATACTCAGCGTGCTGTCTTCCCGTATAAGGAAGTGAGTGTCGAGATCGTCGAGGGTGCTGAGTCCTTTGTCGCGCATCTGTGACCCAGAAACAGAGGGTAAGGCAGACGCGTCGGGGTAGGAAACCGCGAGAGGAGGCCGTTCGTGTGCGTAGGGCTATCCCTGCCTGCTAGTCTCCGAGTAGCGAGGTGGATTGCGTTGCGTGCCTGGAAGTGTAAGGCGGGGGGAGTCACGGTGCAAAAAGGCCCTTTTGTTCGATGTGGCGTTGCCAGAGTATCTCCGTCTCATAGACCAATTTCTGTTCAGGAAAGCCTCGTAGGCCGCACTGCCTGGGACCGCTTTCATGGCCGATAGGCAGATGGCGCACCCTGCTGGCCTATACACGTGTCACGCAAAGCAGCTGGAGTGTCTCAGGCAGGTTGTATGGAGGTCGGTTTTGGGCAGAGGACAGGCACATCGAGAGCAGGTGGACCGGGAAGGTGTTTCCGTCATGTTCTGAAATCAGGGAGAGAGAAGTATGAGTCGGAGGTAAAGACTTATACGAGAGTATGGGTACAACACAATATTTTGCGGAAAAAGTTTTGATCCGACCAAAATTTGTGTGATTATGTTGACAAAAAAAAAAACTTTTGTTTTGACAATTTTGTTGAGAACTGTACTTACAAATTGTCGTGTCGACAGATTTCTATCTCGAAAATTTTACGTTCAGACAATTTTCGTCATGTACTGTATCAACATATTGTCGTGTGGCAGATGTCTGTTTCGACAATTTTTGTCATGAACTGTATCAACAAATTGTCGTGTCGTGGGACGCAGCTCACCGAGAGCAAATTCAGTGCGGCAGGGTAAAAATTGCCGACCCCATCTGTGGCTCTAGGAGCAGTGGGTCACTACTCCACTGCCCAGATGGGCCGCCGCGCACTAAATCTTACCTTCCTAGAAGGTGCTACGATCGGTCAGAATCAGGTGAGGCGAGAGTGCTCTGCGTCCGAAGCCAGAGCGACGTATGAATGATGGGGCAGGCCAGCTCACGCTTATATAGGAAGAAATGAGGTGGGGGTTCAGCCGGCAGACGGCCGAGCGCGCCCCGATACCTAGAAGACATTTAGACCGAAAGGCGCAAGACGACACGCGCCGCGGAGCGGATGAAAGTTTCTTTTTCCTAAAAACTAGAGGACAGTCTATGAACTTGAAAGTTTCGAGATTACCGAGTGAGGTTAAAAGACACTAAGGTTTGAAACGGTCGAAAACTACGTTCAACGGATGTTATCAATATTCTCGCGTAAAAACGTCTCAGTAATGTTTTCTCTTCAGGATTCATTCGAACTAAACCAGATGCGCAATGCAAAACCATATGGCTATTACGAGTGGAAGAGAATATGTTATCAAATGACCGGAGTATTTCTGCACATAATTCTGTAAATTGGCCGAAGATTAACAGCTGTTCATTTTTTTTAAATGGCATAGGTTCTTTTCCGTATTGTTGCCGATGCCCTGTTTTAGGATTGTTCCGAGGGCAAGCCAGGCAGAGAAACTCCACTTACACCACGATTCCCATTGGCGAACAGCCTCAGGTATTTTGATTCCTTAAACGAAGGGTGGACCCTCGGAAAATGTCACCTTCTAAAGCAGTTCTGACTGTCTTTAATGAAAACATGACTAAATCATGCCATGATACGCCCTCCCACAGTACCTGGCTCCCTGACATGGACATGGCAGTCGATGAGGCCGGGCAGTTTGATAATGCGGCTGGACGTGATGCAGTCCACGTGGGTCTTGATGCAGGGCGAGGTGCCCACGCGTTGCAGAGCCTGGGGATTGGAACGGGGTAATGAGGGTTATTGAGGCGTACAGTATTGCACTCCTGGTACAGTGAATTGCATTTCGAAACATAGTTTTATATCCTCCTCATTGTGACGCAGCATCTGGTGGGGTTTACTCATGCTGCTCATTGTGTTTTTGGATGATTTGGAAAATATTGAAGGTTAGGTTACTCCCACACACGAAAACTGCGAAAATGCAGATACGACGATTCGCTTTGATATTAGTTGTTCGTTAAAAATACTAAACAACTAGAGAAAAAAATGGTTGGGGTAATTTTGAACCCAAATAGTAAAGGATATTTCCTGCTACGATGAACATGTCTTACAGTTTTACTTTTCTATATAGTGAAGCACTTTAACAAGATAAATGTACCAATAAACATATCACTCCACCAAAATGCCATATATTTAATTTGGGTTAGATAAGATCTGTTTTTGATGTTAAATAGTTGAAAAACTTATAGAACACGTAGTCACTTCTGTGTCATTAGCTGGAAGGTTTCAGTTTTGAAAAGACGGACTGCGCCGTGCAGATTTACAATGAAACTCATACAATACCAAGACCCTTGTGAAAGACGGACTGTGCCATGCAGATTTACCATGAAACTCATCCGTTCTTAGACACTTGTGAAACCACACTTACAGATACAGACACTAAGCTGAAATCTGTTTCTCTTCAAATGATTCTAAAAAGCGGCTAATTTTGCCAGATTCAGATACAGACACTAGGCCGAAATCCCCAGCAAGAGGGGTGGCCGACGGCAAGGCGCACCTCACACTCTCATACACTCACACTCGCACACCTTATCTCTTTTGTGCGAAAGGGTCCGGCCGGGGACCCCGCAACACACACTCCGGGTCATGAGTGCGGTTCGAGGTCAGTGTCGGCAGCAGGGCCCGACAGCGTGACTGGTTCACCCCTGCCGCGTCATGATGACCGGGACTTCCCCCCCACGGCCATCCCGTCTCACGACGATATGCCTAGAGCAGGAAAGCACATCAGGGAAGCGTCAAAGCTCATCCGTTCAATATCATTCTCCACTCCCGCCTATTCAGTGCATGCTCTCTCGCTACCTCCACACTCACGTCTCTCCTTCCTAACGCCTGCTTCACACCATCCATCCACCCAAACATCGGTCTCCCTCTAGGCCCACGTCCACTCGCCTTTCACTTAAACACCTTTTTCAACTATCTCCCTTCATCCATTCTAACCATGTGTCCGAACCATCTCAGAACACGCGAATCAACTCTGTCCTCTAGCTTCTTCACCATGCCTGTTCTGATTCGAACCATGTCGTTGGTGAACCTGTCTCTCAGCGACACTCCAGTAATGCTCCTCAAAAATTTCATCTCAAAAACATTCGACCTTCTTCTCTTCTCTGCTCTCTACCTCCAAGTCTCAGCTCCGTACAGCACAGTTGGCACAACGACACCCTCATACAGCCCTCTCTTTGCTTCCATCCTTAACGTCCTGCAGCTCATTACACTCTCCAGTGCACCCAACACTCTACACCCCTCCTTCAATAGCGACTGCACCTCAGTTTCCACTAATTCAGACTTCTCCCCATGGGAGCCCAGATACTTTAAACACTGAACATCTTCCAACAACTCTCCATTTAGGAGGACACTAATTCTGCTCGCATAGACAGTCCTCGAGCATCTCATAGCTTTACTTTTACCCCCGTTCACTCAAAGCTTATTCCTCTCACACACTCTACCAAACTCAGACACTAGCCTACATAGCTTTTCCTCTGAATCCACAACCAGGGCCGTATCATCCGCAAAGAGCAACTGGCTCAGCTGCCAGCTCCGCCCATTTGCTTCCAACAGCTCCAAGCCACGACCCAGCACACTCGCGTTCACCTCCCTGACCACTCTATCCATATAGATATTGAACAGCCAGGGAGACATCACGCAGCCTTGTCTCAGTCACGCTTTCACTGTGAACCAATCACTGACCTCGCTTCCCACTCTGACGCATGCTTGGCTGCCAACATAGAAACTTTGTAACGCTTCTAACAAAAGACCGCCCACTCCATACAAACGCAACACCCTTCACAGCGCTTCACTGTCAATCCTGCCGTATGCCTTGTCCAAATCCATGAAAGCCCAAAACACGTCCTTTACCTTTGCAAAGTACTTCTCACAGACCTGTCTCATTTCAAAAATCTGATCGGCACACCCTCTACCAATCCTAAAACCACACTGTTCCTCTCCAATTGCGCAGTCCGTACAGTCTCTAATCCTTTTGATCAGCACTCTCCCGTACAACTTACCAATCACACTTAACAGACTGATACCACTAGAGTTGCAGCATTCATTTTCATCTCCTTTGCCCTTACACAGCGGAACAAGGCAGGCACTGCGCCTTTCAATTGGTACCACGCCTGCCACAAAACACAAGTTCAGTAACCTCATCAACCCTTCGACAATCGTTACTCCACCCTTTTTCAGGCACTCGGTCGCAACGTCATCCAAGCCAGAGGCTTTTCCTGCTTTCATCCCCTCCACCGCTTTCTGCACCTCTTCCCTGGTAATGTCCGCCACAAGTCTCTCTCCCAAAACTGGCACCCGAGCACCACCACCCACAGCAACGATGGCAGTCTCTCTGTCATCCTCGACATACAACAAAATACTCGGCCCACCTCTTCCGTACATCACCTCTTTCCAACAACAACTGGTCGTTTTCATCTTTCACCACTTCCCATTTTGGATCTGTCCCTTCCTCACCCTTTTCACCTCTTTCCAGACCATCTTTTTGTTCTCAAAATTCTGGCACAACCGTCTGCCCACCTGGCATCGGTATCCCTTTTGGCTCTCCTCACCACCCGCTTTACCTCGTTTCTCCTCTATTTATAGCGTTCATATGCCACCACCGACTTCACCTGCAGCCACTCCTCAAACGCTCCTCTTTACCGTGCCACCGCCAGTTCAACCTCCTCGTTCCACCACTCGCAACCTTTCCTTCAGCACCCGCCCACACGGCACGCACCACACACATTCTTTGCACTTCTCAGCAACGCATATTTTAACATCTCCCCTTCTTCCTCCAGATCTCTCAGGTCCTGTCCTCTCACGTTGTCATATTCTTCTCTCAACGCCTGTTGGAACTCCTCAGCTCTGCTTCTCACATTCCGTTCATTCACTTTCACTACTCCTTTTCCTCCTTCCACTCTTTTGTTGCACCTTCCACCTGTGCTTCACTCTTAATCTACCTTCCACCAGCAGATGGTCAGACACTCCTCCACACTCCTCTCAGCACCCGCACATCCAGCAGCCTCCCCACCACTCTCCCCGATATCAGCACAAAATCCATCAGCGCTCTCTCCACCACTGCACCACGGGCCATTCTTTCCCATGTGTATTTGTGGATATCTCGCTTCTTGAATAAACTGTTCCCGACCACCAAGTCCTGCTCCATACACAGACCTATCAGGCTTTCTCCACTGTCATTTCTACCGGGAACGCCATACCTTCCTTCCACTCCTCCACACTGTTCTCGCTACCTGGACCATACGCACTCGCAAATACCCATCTTCCTACACCTAACTTAACTTTCACCCACATCAAGCTTGAGGACACCTAAATCTACTCGGTAACGCTACTAGCCAACCGATCACTCAATATCAAAACCACACTTTCTCGTGCCCAACCTTTTGCCAGAATCTACATTAATTCAGCATCTATTATACTTTAACCATGTTACATGAGTTTGTACTACCGAGAGAGCAACTGAAATTCAATTTTAAGTTCTAATCCAGATATTGTGAACAATTTACCTCCGGCTAATTAATGTACTTGTTTGCGTAGGTGTCTCTTTCCTCTTCCTTATCAGTAGTTACTATATTTAGTCCCATTCAATGTGTATTGAATGTTACAGATCTTTCAAGATTTCAGCTTGCCTGCTGAGGGCCAGAGTAAAGCATTTAAGAAGCATATTAGACGATGTTTGGTTAGTGAAAAAAATTATATTTCGGCCTATTATATCTTCATTTATCTTACTCAGAAGTGGGCTTTATTCTGCAAAAGGGTAGAAGGATAGAGTAGCGGTAGTCGAGGATTTGGTGAGGCAGCTAAGTATGTGTTTTGTATCGAGCGTTGTGCCGATTGAGTGACGAGGTTTAGATATTATTCCTCAGTGTTGGGGAAAACGATATAAAGGTGAATGCAGCAACTCAAGCGGTGTCAGTTCGTGGTGTGGTGGGTGGGTTGTGCGAGAGAGTGCTAATCAAGAGGATTGGAGATATGGGATTGGTGAGGAACTGTTTGGCTTTGGGAGTGGTAGAGTCTGGGTAGGTAAAATTTATGCAGTGAGACAAGTCTATGAGAGGTGCCTTACGAAAGGAAAGGATGTGTTCTGGACCTTCATGGATCTGGAAAGGGCATACGATGGAGTCACCAAGGAGGCGTTGTGTAGGGTGTTGCGTTTATACGAAGTGATTGGAAATTTGTTAAAGGCAGTCCAGAGTTTCTGTGTCGGCTGCGGAGCATGTGTAGGAGTAGGGAACGAGGTGAGTGCTTGGTTTCCGGTGAACATGGGACTGAGGCTTTGGAAACATACCGATGTGTCTCCCCGGCTGTTCGATCTCTACTTGGATGGAGTGATCAGAGGGGATGAGTGCGCGTGTGTTCGGTGACGGCTGTCAGAGTAAACTACGGATGAGTATAGATGAAGAAGTTTGACTTGACACTCGGGTAAGTCGAAGTTTGGATTTGTTAGGAACAGGCGGGCTGAGTGGACAGTTGAACAAGATGCTGTTTGCGGATAGTACGGTGCTGGTATCGGATTGGGATTCGGACAGGCAAAAGTTGTATGGGCTATTTTCAGCTTGGTGGAACTTGCGAGAGGAGGGAGCTTGGAATTATTGTGGGTGGAGGTCAAGTGGTGAGATGTTCGAGGAAGGAGGATGCGAGCGGAATAAGTGTCCGACTAATGGAGAATTGTTGGAGGAAGCTTTGTGATGTAAGTGCCTGGGCTCTCATGTGAACAAAACTGGACTTGCACAAGCTGAGGTGAGGTTTGGAGTGGAAGAAGGGTTTAGTGTTGGGTGCACTAAGAAGTGTATTGAACTGTGGGACATTGTGTGAAAATAGATAGGGGGTCGTGTGAGGGGATGGTTGTCCCAACTGTGCTCTGCGAGGCTGATACGTAAGGAGAGAGAGCGGAAGAGGCAAGTAGGCTGAATGTTTTCGAGATGAAATGTTCGAGAGGTATTACTGGAGAGCCACTTAGGGATGGGTTGAAGTTGAAAGACAAAGTAAATTCAGGTGTTCTGAGGTGGTTTAGAGACAAGGTGGGGATGGATGGTGTGAGATTGTTGATTGGGGTGACGAAGCGGAGGTGAGTCAGTGTGGGGCTGGAAGAGGATCAAAATTTGTGTGGAAAGATAATGTGGGGCAGGCATTATGAAGGGGAAACCAGTGTGGGGGTGGCGAGAAAGAGTGCAGTAGATGGGCGTGAGTGGATGGTGATTGTGAGAGGATGAGTTCCGACGCGGGTCAGTGCGCTTTATCGCCTTTGGTGCCTGGTCGAGATGCGAGATGGACATGAGTGGGACGGACCCGACAGGGTTAAACTGGTGAAAGTTGTAGGGCCCTGCAGCTGAAACTGACCTCGTACCTCGCTCCTGCCCCGAAGTGATTCGAGGTGTCCTGGACGGACACTTCAACGCTAGAGGGCTAAGTTTGGACACATATGTGAGTGCATGAGAAGAGTGCGGTGTTTCTTGACGTCAGCCACCTCTAAATTGAGGAATTCGACACAGCATCTATACCTTGTATTTGAGCAAATAAAAAATATATGACTACTTTTGCAGGTGAATTTTTTTTCTGGATAGTTCCGTTTTATTTTTGTTTTAGGTGTCCAGTGCAGCTCTTTCTTAGGCACAGCACTAACAATGAACCAAATCAGTAAAAAAAAAACGCCATCTATTGGCAACAAATCTAACAAATGGACTGTTTGCAACAATCAATATATTTTGACTGGTAGCCTATGCATCATAGCTTACTAAACCAGCATTGTAATTTTATTACATTCATGGATAACAATAACTATAATAAATAGTACCAAACTGAGTGGATTGAATGAGAAATATACGTCACAAAATTTAGTACAGATCAGGGCTCTATTTATTTCTCGCTTCTGTCCGGTGTTACAGAAACGTTGCTGTGACCAGGCCTTAGGATCACGATTGAAAAAGGCTCACGCTTGGCAAATTTCAGGCACAAATAGACGGCTCAAATACTATATCAGATTTACGGCTCAAATACTATATCAGATTTACGGCTCAAATACT
>SDVV010014014.1:0-14930 GCA_016164225.1 Gammarus roeselii | reverse complement strand
TAACCCGGGTTGGTGTGTGCGGAGTTGGTGTTGGTTTGGCAGGCTCCATGACCTTGCCACTTGAACAGCTTGGGTGGGCATTTCGCCATCACCTACATGCATGCGGATGGTTCATGTGATAGCCAATAGTGCGCACTAATTCCAGTTCCTATACCTGTGTTAACATTGCTGTTCTCAACAGCATACTGGCGCGCATGGCTGTGCTGGCCTCCCCCGGCTCTGCTGCTCCCCGCTTGATGTGGACCTGCTGGAGGGGGCTGCAAAGGTAAGAGATCAAAGGTAAGAGATCCAGCAACGCGATGATAGAAGACACCGACGACACCGCCCCATCACCCGTCTCGGAGTCACCACCGCGACCACACGCAGCACCAGGTGAGTCATGAGAAAATTCATTCCAGTCTGCCTCCAGGCAAGCTTGGACCCCGGGAAGACACACTTCCACAATGTTTGGGTCCCAGTCTGGATTGTTTTCAATCTCCCAGAGACCCACATTGAAGAGCTTGCGTTTTTGTGGCTTGCCAAAACGTTCCTTGTTCTCGTGGTATGGGAACAAGTCCTCTGCCTTGAGGTTTCCTAATTCTCTGGTGCCATAGAAAATAATAGGGTACTTCTTGGGGGGTCCACCATTGGGCTGAGGTTCAAATGGCTCAATCCTTCCAGGCCAATGAGGATAACCCTTGATCTTGGCGAAGATGGTCGTACGGTTTGAAGTCAGTCCTAGGCATGGTCGTCAAAACACCTCATAGAACTCTCAACAGAAACTCGCGGCACCACCACTCTACCGGCAGAAGCAGCCAGCAAGCACGGCCCTGCACTGCGTAGTCCCCGAGCAGTCACCGCTTGGCACGGGAGCGTCAAAACACAAATTCCCGTCACCAGCAGCTATCAGCACAGGGGGTTTACAAACAACAGCCACCTGTACATGAGCCACAGAAACTGATTGTTGCAGTCAGTATTCGGTATGGGAACAACTTCAATTTCTGAGTTGTTTATTAACACTCTCTTGAAAGTTTTTTTTTTCACAATAAAAGCGGTATCATCCAGTAAAACACTGATCAGTATATGACCTCTTTGAAGGTTTTATTTTCAATAAAAACAGATTAATGCAAATAACATTTTCACGGTACACCATAAGCAGCTAAAAATCAATAAGTATTCGGTACGGGAACAATTTCAAATTCCAGAGTTATTAAAAAATTACTTGTTCACTGGTTTAACTGGATGGCATTTCAGTACCAATTTTCAGTTATTATTTGGCATGGGAGCGTTGCACTTCCTAGAGCGATGCACTTCCAAATTGTATGAATAAAGATTATTCTTTCGTTTTTTCTTCTTGTTAGTATTAGATTGACAGCAGTTATTATATGGCATGGAATTTTAGGTTATGATACCCAGGATATATTGTAGTTTGTTGCATAAGAAGGATTTCAGAGAGGAATGTAAACATTTGTAGATATATACAAATATTTCAATGAAAAGCAATTTAATCCAATAAATCACACTCATAATGACATCTGGAAGTATAGCTATGACCAGTTATTATTCGGCACGTGAGCGTTAAGACCCAGTTTTTTTCTGTGTGCCAACATCCGGAGCTCTCTCGAACAGAGCAGACAAACCTCAATCAACAGAACAAAGAAAAATCTTCCAACACTTCACAAGATCAGAACGCAACAACCTTCCCCTCACAGAAAACAACTGCATTGCTTTGAGCCGCTCCACTCCACAAAGTCCATCAATCTCCATGGTCCACCTCCTCTGCACAGACTCCAACAGTCTCAGATCACCCAAATATCCCACATTCCAAACACATGAGCAGTAGTCAAAGATGGGTCTAATATGAGTAATAAATAAAGAGACCATGAAAACAGAACTCCTATTGACAGTAGAGCGTTGAAGTCTGGTCGCCAGAGTGGAAGCCTTTCTTACAACACTCCTCATGTGGAGATGGAACCGCAGCCTTGAGTCAACAAGCACTCCCAAGTCCCTGAAAGAATCAACAAGCTCAAGTAGCACACAATTCAAATTATAAGCAATTCTATCATCAATCTGCTCCAATTCAAGGTGGCCCCTGTAAAAACGCATAAAGACACACTTGTCAAGTTCAACAAGAGATTCCATGATAACAAAGCAGACTGCACCAAATTCAGATCCCTCTGCAAGGAAGACAACACCCAGGCAAACTGCTTGTACATCGCGGGGGAAACTCAAATAAAGTTTGAAGTCATCAGCAAAGGCCTTCCACTCACAAGCCACACCTGCTGCAACATGATTGACACATAGCAGAATCAAGAGCGGACCCAGCACAGAACCCTGGGGCACACCACTTGTCATCGCTTGGAAGTCACTGGCAACTCCCCCCACAGAATCACACATTCGCCTTCCTATCAGAAAATTATGAATCCAATCTAACAGTCCACCCGGAATACCCACACATCCCAGTTTGTCCAACAAAACCGAGTGACTGAACACATTGAATGCTTACGAGAAATTCAGAAAGACCACATCAACCACCATTCCTTCATCTACCCAATCAGCAACTTCACCTTAAGTAAGCAAAAGTTGGTCTTCAGTGCTCCTCCCAACCCTGAAACCAAATTGACCCTCAGACAAAATGCCAGAATCTTCCAGAAAAGACACCAACTGGGACGCAATAACCCGCTCCAGCACCTTATAGCAAACAGAAGTGAGACTCACAGGTCGGTAATTGAGAGGGTTACTTCTTGAACCAGACTTGAATATAGAAACAACACGAGATTCCTTCCAGGCCTCCGGTAAAACTCCCAGGTCCAATGATTTTGCAAAAATTAAAGACAAGGGCAACGACAGCTGCTAAGAACATGACTTCAAAACACCAGGGTGAATGCCATCAGGTCCAGGGGCAGATGATGAGTCTAAACCAGCCAGAACCTAGGAAACTAACAGTCTAGTCACACAAATCCCATTAAATTCTCCAGGAAAAAACTGATGTGGGGAAAGGCCGGCAGGATCAGCATCCACAAAAACAGACAAAAAAGAGTCTACAAACAGCTGACTCATGTCTCTCTGACCAGCAACAACCTCACCAGATGGAAGCTTCAGAGAACCAACAGAAGGACAGCCCTTCTTTCTTCCTCTGATATAGGAGTGAAACATCTTGGGAGTAACAGAAAAGTTGTCTGCTAATTTCTGCTCACACAGACTCTGGCTGTGGCGTGAAAAATTTCTGTACTGAAAATTAAGCCCACTAAATCTCTGCAAGGATGCCAACACCGCCTCATGCAGCCTACCAAGCTCCCCCCTCAAAAGCTTATACCGCGCCCAAGCCCTAGATCTACTGGTCATCAGTTCCCTAGAAGGGCCCCGCAACCAGCTTGGTCGTGAAGCAGTCTCGAGTGGGAACAAACTTGTCCACAAGTGAATGGACAATTGTCTGAAATAAACTATAATTCTCCTCCACAGTGCTATACAGTTGGCAACTCCTCTGATTTCCTATGCAATATTTTCCAATATATGATCAGGTCTGCCCTAAGAAGCCAACCCTTAATGGAAAACAAATCCAGCCTCCTCAAACAACCACCATAGTCCATGCCAGAAAAAAGTCCATCAAGGTTTTTAGTCCATCCCCTCTGGACAGACTCCAGCAGCCTGCAGTCCCCACAATATCCAGTGTTCCAAACGCAGGATGCATACTCAGTAAGAGGACGAATATGCGAAACGTTTAGGGGCAGCATAAATTCCCATGGCCTGCAAGCAGTTGATCTCACCTTTGTATCTTATGTCAACAAACAGTTGAGGTGAGATACATTAACATCTCAACAAACAGTTGGCCAACCCACCAGCCTTTGCAGCCACCACACGAATATGATGGTGGAATCAGAGACTGGTATCTACACTGACGCCCAAGTCTCTGTGTGTAGGGACAAACTCCAATACTCTGCCCTGCAGGACATACTGGTTAGCTGGAACCAAAACATCAAAATCAATACAACCTCTATAAAAGCACAGCACAACACACTTATCCGGATTCAGTCCAAGGTTCCATGACCGTGCAACTGAGTCAACTGTATCCAACCCCCTTTGCAGTGACTGGACACCTTGAGTGGCAGACTCAGTATCCTTGCGCAAGTATCTCAAGTACAACTTGTAGTCATCAGCAAATGCTTTGAACTTGCATGAGAGACCACTAAAGATGAGATCAATATAAAGCAGGAACAACAGCGTCCCAAGGACAGAACTCTGAGGCACACCACTTGTCACAGCAACTGGGCTGCTCACGCAGCCATTCACGCAAATGCTCATCACTCTGCCAGAGAGAAACACATAGATAAAGGCTAGCAAAAAATTATGAACTCCCAAGGATTTCAATTTGGACAGGAGCACAGTATGACTCACCACATCAAATGCCTTTGAGAAATCCAGCATCACAACATCCACAATATATCTATCATCATAGGTTCTCAGTAATTGATCCTCAGTACTATGGCCTCTTCAAAAACCATTCTGATGAGGTGGTAAAATATTATTGCTCTCAAGATACTTAGTCAACTGTGATACAACCATTCTTTCCATTGATTTGCAGCAAACCAATGTCAAGCTCACAGGCCTGTAATTCAGAGGATCGGTGTTGGACTTGGCCTTGAATATTGGTACAACCGGCGATCTGCTCCAGGCTTCAGGGACCATTCCTGTCCTCAATGACTTTTGAAAAATCAAACAAAGCGGAAGGGAGAGCTCAACAGCACAGTTCCTTAGCAGATGTGAATGGATGCCATCTGGACCAACATTGGATCTGGGATCAAGAGTATAAAGGACACGTTGGACCTCCAACCTAGGACAGTCAACATCGGCCAAACTTCCCGCAAAGAACTGAAAAGAGGCTGGGATGGTTGGAACTGTACTAACATAGACTCCCAAAAAAGTAGCAGCAAAGACTTAGCACATTCTACCAGAATCCTGCACGATCCCACCCAACAGTAAGCGAAGAGGACTCACAGCTGGACGACCAATTTTTTTTTATTTCTCACATAACCATGCAACAACTTACTGTTATCAGGCCTGTTTAATAAATAAGACTTGTACTTCTTCCTGGAGTCATTGGAAAAGTTTCTATATTGCCTATTTAGTTCACTAAATGTGTAATCTTTCAAGAGCACTGGCTGAGTTGCAATCCTTTGCCCCCTGACCCCCTTGTATGCAAGCCATGCCTCCGATCTCTCATCAGCAAGTGCAGGGGGCGCCCTCATAGCCCATGGGGGGCCAGAATGTACTGGCATGAGAGTTATGAACTTATCAATGAGGGACAACAAAACCAACTGAAGAAGCTGAAGAGAGAAAAAAAATCTTCACACCCTGAAGAATAGCTAAATTCTATCCCTCAGTCAATCGGGGACAAAGCCTGCAAAATTCTGGCATAATTCCTCTTGTGTCAAATACGTCTCTCCCCACAGCTACGCGCTCCAGCCCCTCCCCACTGGAAATATACTCCAACACAACAGGAGAATGCTGGCAGCAAGGCAGCAGCGGCAACACAAACACCTTACCAACACGATCATCCTCAGATGTAAGAAGAAGATCCAGTATATTTCCAGTGTAGAAAAGTAGGCTCTCTTACTCACTGCAAAAGTCCTAGAGATGAGAAACAGTCTAAAAATTGCATGTCAATTGGCTGGATGTAGCCATCAATAAGGTCCAAGGACCTTGAGGTGCTGCAGGAGGGTTACAAAGGTAAGATCACTTGTAAAAATTTGTAATTCTAATTAAATTGTTGAATATTCTTTACAGGGCTGAGGCAGCTAAATGCCAAATGGTGCTATAACTTATTGCTAGATAGCTACCTTTTTTCTAGGGAAAAGTTTATGAGACTTAGCTATTATTTAAATATAAACTTTTCTGCCATTGACTAAATTATAATAAAGAGCTACAACTTGTCAAATAATTAGCAACTCAACAATATTGAAATCATCTTTGTTATTGCATTCCTCAATATGGCAGCTGCTAATGAAACAGAGCAAGAAATGCAAGAAAGAGAGTATTTTCAGCGCATTGTCCATGTATTCAAATCTTACAAGTAAGTAGCTAGTTATAAAAGTATTCTGCTTTGATCTCAGTGAAAGATGATTGTAGAGTTTGTCCTGCTGTTTAAAAGAAGCGGCAAAAAAAAGCATGTGGCAAGGAAATGCACCGATCTTGAAACATCTATAAAACCAGCATTCCTTATTTATTAAGCTAATAAGCAACTGAATCATTACAATTGGTTTTTACTTGTCTGAGATTTTCAAAATATTTACATCACATGTAAATATTTTGGGATGTTAGATTTTTTTCTTGTGATTTGAGACCATTGGAGACTCCAGAGGTGGTTTTTCACCTCTGGCCTCTGAGCTTGACATCGGTTTGCTGCAAATTGATGGAAAGAATTGTTGTATCCCAGTTGACTGAGTATCTTGAGAGCAATACAATTCTGTCATCTCAACAGAATAGATTTTGGAGAGGCCGTAGCACTAAGGGCCAATTGCTGTTGACCTATGATGTTTTTGGAGGTGAATTGATGAGGGATATACCATATAGTGGATGTTGTGATGCTGGACTCCTCAAAGGCATTTGATGTGGCGACTCATCTTGTGCCCCTGTCCAAACTGAAATCCTTGGTTGTTGTAATTATTTGCTAGCCTGGATCTCGGCTTTCCTCTCTGGCAGAGTGATGGAGGTTTGTGTGAATGGCAGCGTGAGCAGCCCAGTTGCTGTGACAAGTGGTGAAACCAACAGGGTTTGGTCTTTGGACCACTGCTGTTTCTGATCAATATTAATCATATCTCTAGTGGTCTTTCACGCAAGTTCAGAGCATTTGCTGATGCTGTTTAAAGTGTTCAGTCACTGCCAAGTGGAATGGATACAATTGACTCATTGCATTGTTCTGGAACCTTGGACTGAATCCGGTTAAGTGTGTTGTGCTGCGCTTTTATAGAGGTCGTATTGATTTTGATGCTTTGGTTCCAACTAATTAGGACGTCTTGCAGGGCAGAGCATTGAAATTTGTCCCTACACACAAAGACTTGTGTTTCAGTGTAGATACCATCTCCGATTCCACCATCATATTGCTTATGTTCTTGTGCTATAAATAACCATTTAATTTGTTTATAGCCAGCTAGTATTCTTGTTGATAACAAATTCGCATTGATAACCAACAGTTTCTTAGTGAAAGTGGCTCCTCTGTGTTTTGATGAGGGCTGTAAGTGTTGGAGACAAGGTGATGGTGAGAGACTGAAAAGATCTCAAGATGTATGAGTGTATTGTGGTTGACAATAGCCAATAAGAAGGTAAAGGCAAAATTCACTCTAAGGGATGGAAGAGCACTCACAACGAGTGGATCTTGATGAATGATGAAGAAACTGAAGTGTCACATGCTAGCCAGTCAGAACACAAGTCTGTTGGCTTGGTTGCATCTTTTGTGGCATTGCTGGATGCCTACAGTGGCTGCTGAAGTCCATCAAAGGACCAGCGTCGGCAGAGGCTTCCCACCTACACCTTTACAGTCCTAAAAAACTGAGGCAGCAGTGGCTTGTAAGTCTGGGGCTTGACTGAGAGGGGTGGGCTGGCTGTTGATGCGCTGGCTGCTGCCTGGGACTTCGCAGTTCATGGGCTGCCTGGCGGGGATGTGCACTGTTCCTTCTGTGATGCTGATCTGTTGGGTGACTTAGTTTCTTGTTTGGTAGGGTGTCTTGTCTTGGGGTAGAGGAGGATGTTGTTAGTTGTCTTTCAAAGGATACTGGCAGTGCTGTACAGTATTTTTGTTGCAGGTGTAGATGTTCTGGTAGAACCGGTTCTTCTTGTGTTCCTGGTGAGGAAACTGGGCTTGTCAGCTTTCAATCAGTTGTTGGTTGCTGTTGGATCACTTACCAAAAGAGTTGATGAGAAGGCAAGAAAAGTTAAGTCAGCATCTGACAGTCATTCCGCCAAAAAGCCATTTGATGGGTCCATGATCTACTGAGCTTCAGTTTCTAGGGAGGGGATTCAGGTAGAATTGAGAGTTGCGCGAACAGGAACGTTACCAAGACTCAATTGTCCTCAGAGGTTTCCAGACTGGCAGTGCTGAGGTTGTGAAGGAGAAATTTGCCAAAGTTTGCTTGAGTCTGGACATCAAAGAAGTTGAGCTCAGTTGACTTGTGAGGATCAGCACAACCAGTTTGTTTAGAGCTAAAATTCTGGATTGTGATCAAAGAAAGATGCTGCTAGGTGGTGCTTTAGTAGTGGCTGGCCCGGATAACCAGCGCAAACCTAACAACTAATCTAACAGGATCCTCCGGCAAACGGTTCCGGATTTTGACACAACGATCTAATCTTATTATGGCTGGGTGCCACCAAGGATGAATTGAAGTTTTGAGTCTCATAAATTTATTGTAAAATAATCACAATTGTATTTTCTAATAACTATCCATAATTCTTTAATTTAAAACAAGTTCCAGAAGGGCACGGGAGCTGAGGTACACAAACAACAATATTTGGCTCCACCACAACTAGGCTGTGAGGATCTGGGAACTCGTCAGTAGGGGTAGAAGCAGCTGACGGCAACAACAGAGGCAACCACCAGAACGTGCAGACCAGCTGCAAACGCTGGCAGGAGCATCAGCAGGCACAAGCAGAGCAGCAGGCCCACTGGGAGTCAGAGGTGGCACAGCACACTACTGCAAAATAGATATCCCGTTGAATATTCACAATGGAAAAGTTTGCCTGGAACGAGTTATGAGTTACATTGCAAACCAACCTTTTATGAAGCATCACCCACTTAAAGACAATAGTTAGCTTGATAGTTAACATTTATATTTTGCATCTATATATTCTCTCTCTAGTGCAGTAACAAACATTTACATATATGTACAGCTAAACACAAACCAATGAATAAATAATAGCCCAGAAACTAACACCTTCTGCTAGGAACTGCAGTACCAACCAACCACTCACAAGCAGGAAGGACTCCATCCGGCTGTATGCAAAAGATATAAACTGTACAATCATTTAACTGGCTAGCAGGTAAGGAGTCCTACTGTGTCTACTTAATTACTATTTAATTCTACAAGAGATAAAATCAGCGTAATGAATAATGTTAATATTGAACCTACAAATACAAAACATCAAGATTTAGCTTATAACAGGCTGAAAAAATGACTTTAGAAATAATAGACACTGCAGAGAACAGTGCCAAAAATTTAAGATTTTTGGATGAGTTTGAGTCTGTTTTCATACAGAGGGACTTGACCTACAGACAGCAATAGAAGATTATTTTGACAAGAGCTGCTGGTCGCGGTGGGGCGGCGACTGCAAACCGGGGTGCAGCTGGACTTAGAGGCAGTGGGGTTGCTGTTGGTTGTGCTGGGGTCTGCGGTGTTTGTGCTGATGACTGCAGTAATGGCGCTGGTGGCCACGGGGATGATTCTGGTGTCCGCGGGAGTGGTTCTGGTGGCTGCGGTGGCGGTTTAGATGGCCGCGGTGGCGGCTCTGGTGGCCGCGGTGGCGGCTCTGGTGGCCGCGGTGGCGGCTCTGGTGGCCGCGGTGGCGGCTCTGGTGGCCGCGGTGGCGGCTCTGGTGGCCGCGGTGGCGGCTCTGGTGGCCTCGGTGGCGGCTCTGGTGGCCTCGGTTGCGGCTCTGGTGGCCTCGGTTGCGGCTTTGGTGGCCTTGGTGACTGCGGTGGCGTTCTCATTGAGGGGGCTGCTGTTTGCCGCGGCGGTGGTGCGGGTGGCCGCGGAGGTGGTGTTGCAGGTGTTGGGTCTATCAATAGTTGAGGGTCTGCAGTCGTTCGTCCATCTCCCAGTTTTCATTGCTGAGGATTGGCCAGGTAAATGTCACTAGTCTTACAAACTAAATAGATTTTATTTCAGAAAATAGGCTGGAGGTGTTTGTGGTTGGTGAGACATGACTTGCAAGCTCGGTTTGCTCTTATTTTGTCAAGGTTCATGGGTTTTCTGTTGTATGGAGAGATTTGCATACTGGAGTGAGAAGATACTGTGTTTGTATATATCTGAAAAAAACACTGATGTATGAGGAGGTAAATTTTGAATTGCCAAATGTGCAGCAGGTTTTCTGGTTCAACTTGATGCGTTTATTGACCTCCATTATATGGAGGTCTATAAACAGGGGGGCCTTTATATGTAGGGTATTTTGGCCTAGTGCCTGTATTTGTACATATGGTGATCAGGGAAAACTTGATCTGATAAGTTTGATTTGTGACTTCTGTGTTGGTCGTGAGGTGGTTGTGTTGGGGGATTTCAACCCACCATCAGTCAAGTGGTCGGATGCGTTGGTGCAGGTAGAGAATGTTGACTTGACCAATAAACTGTTTCTGGATTGTTTTGAATTTTGTGGCTTGCATCAGTGGGTAAGGGAGCAGACTTTACTCTTGCCCAGCAACATTCTGGATTTTTTTTTGCAAGCTAGCCAGATCGTGTTGGGGATGTTGTTGTTTTAGCTCCTTTTCCAAGGTGTGCTCACTTGCCTGTTATTTGTGATTATTTGCTTATGAATGTCTTGGAGCCTGATTGTGCAAGACACCAAGCCCGTAAGTATTCTATGGCGCTATTCCTGAAGCATTGTTGACAATTGATAGGATTTTGGATTTTTTTTACCTGGGTGATTGCAAGGCATATAGTGTGTTCCTCACTATACTGAGGAGGCTGATAGACTTACATGTGCCTCTTGCTGGAGACTTGCATAGGGTAACATGGTCTGTGAGGCCTCCCCATGGGTTGAAGGTGAAGAGAGCAAAAGCGTGGGATGAGTACAAGATTTCAAGAAGGAGGTTTGGCAGAAATGATCAAAATACTTTAGAGTCACTTGCTACCTTTCTTGATCTCAACTGTCAGTTTTGAAATCATGCTTTGCTCAGCCAATCTCAGTACAAGGATTACCTTATGCAACAGTATTGTGACTCCCCAAAGCTGTTCCATGCTTATACAGGAAGGAAGAAGAAAGGTCATCTTGTGGTTGGACCACTCCATGATGCAGATGGACAGCTAGTTTACGATCCACTGGAGATGGCTGAGCTCCTGTCATCTGCCTTCTCTGACCTATATAGAGAGGATGTTTCTCCCAATCCTGCTCCTTTCCAGTTACATGATGGTAAAATGAGCAAGTTTGCCATAAGGTCAGGGAATGAACTTGACGTCCTGGGCCGGGCTTAATGTTAGTTCAGCAATTTGCATGGATGGGCTCAACCCAAAGTTGCTGACAGTCAGTTGTGCAATTGACACAGCCTCATATTATAATCTTTAACCTTTCTCTGCCGAGTGGAATGTTCCCTGATGCATGGAAGAGTTCATTAGTGATTTCAAGTTTTAAAAGTAAATTTAGGTATGATCCTTTCAAGTATTGTCCAGTTAGCCTTACCTCTGTTTGCTGCAAATTGATGGAGATGATTGTTGCTGCTGAGCTGGTGGACTATTTATATTCTTACCAGCTCCTTTCTTTCAGAGAGTTGAGATTTAGCAAGGCTAGATCAACAGAGGATCAGAGGTTGCTGGTCTATTTGGATGTAGTTGAATCTCTCACCTGGAGCCCCCACATCCCGCCGCGATCCCCACCACGAGGTCAGATAGAGAACCAAACCTGCAGGGCACAGGGAAAGCAGGAGAGCACGAGAGGCAAGCAAGGCATGCGCCTGTCACAAAGTGAAGACACTTGAGGCACAGGACAGCAGGTGAAGACAATGTGACTGGAAGTGTGCATGCCAGTCACAAAAAAAAAAAATACACTAGAAAAACACAGGAAAAAAACAAAAATTACATTTATATATAGGTACACATTACAACAAACAATGGTATAGCTACATACATACTTCAACAAATGCACACACCCAAATAAGATCATCAAGAAAACGAAAAGGATATATTTGTTCATACCAGTCCCCAAAATTTGCGGCCATTCGCTCTCCGGAATTGCGGCCCTTCGCTCTCCTGACCCACTTGTAGTCACGTCATGCCTCAGATCTCTCTCGGGCAAGGGCAGTGGGAGCCCTGACATTACTCATAGAGGGCCAGAACGAACAGGTGTGAGGGATATGAACTTCTCAAGGAACATCAAAATTGACTGCAGAAACAAAAAAATCAGACACTGAAGAGTAGCTGAATTCTAAACTAAACCCCAATCAACCAGAGACAGAGCATCCAAAATTCTGCCATATTTCCGCCTGCATCAAGAACGCCTCTCCCCTCAATCCGACGCTCTGGCTCCTCTCCACTGAAGATATACTCAAAAATAACAGGAGAATGCTGACAGCTAGGCAGGGGCGGCAGCACAGACACCTCACCAACACGATCCTTCTCAGATGTAAAAACCAATCCAGTATATTGTCAGACAGAAAGAATGGGGCTACATAACCCATTGCCAAAGTCCAAGCAATGAGAAACATTCTAAAAATTGCATGTCAATTGGCTGAACATAGCCATCAACCTGGTCCAAGGACCAGTCAGTTGTTGGTAAATTAAAATCACTTTTGATAATCACCTCTTTGCCAGGACAAAAATTCAATACGAAGTCTAACAAGGTGTTGTTTTCCAGATTTGCATAGGATAGGTGCCAATATACAGCTACAATCCACTGGTCATAATCAACAAGGTGCATGGCTACAACGTTTGAAATGTGCTCCTCAATCACTATAAACACAATGTCCTTATGCAGATACAATAACAATCCATGCTTACGAGCTGTGCCATCTGTGTCACCCCTCACAGCCCGATGGTCAGCAACGTCTCACTGATGGCTAGGACATCAATACTCTGCTTCAAAAGCAACTCAGAGATAAAATCCACTTTATTTGCTAGGGAGTTGAGATTAATATGTCCCACTTTTGAAATATTAAAATCAAGTGGTAAATTGCTGGAGTTCAGCACTGTTAAAAAATTTGCTCAGGGTGCTCCATTTGTATTTTGGTGCTCCATTTTGTGCTGTTGCACACATTTTTGTGCTGTTGTGCACTCCTTTGTGGCTGTTGTGCAGTTATTCGGGCTGTTGTGTGCCATCTCGTGCTGTTGTGCGCCATCTCATGCTGTTGTGCGCCATCTCGTGCTGTTGTGCGCTGTCTTGTGCTGTCGTGTACAGTCTTGCGCTGTTGTATCCTGTCCCGTGCTCTTGAATGCTATCTTGTGCTGTTGAATGCCATCTTGTGCTGTTGTATGCCGTATTGTGCGGTTATGCAACGTCTTGTGCTGTTGTGCGCCATCTCGTGCTGCTGTACGCTGTCTCGCGTAGTTGTGTGCCGCCTTGTACTGTTGTATGCTCCCCATGCATTTTTTTGCTAACAACTAATTGCTATTGTATGAATTTTTATGTAAGATCTCCCTAAAGTGTTGTCACAAGAAATTAGGATATAATGTTTTCAAGCTCAATTTGTCATTTTGCCTGCTCAAACAAAATGCCAAACTTTCCCATGCTGTGGAAGCTGTCCTCTGCCGTTATTTTCTGTTCCATGCTGTTGTGCGCTGTTCTTTGCTATTGTGTGCTATTCCTTTGCTCTTGCTGTCGACCTGGCCTGATAACAATTTAGAGCACCAAAAATTTATTTTGGGGCTGGTATAGCTTGCACATTTTTCAGTCACCTCCCGGAGTAATTTGGTGCACAGGGCTATTTTGATCATAAATGAAAAAAATTGTTTCAATAATTTGAACAATCACAAAGTTGTTCAAAATTAAATTTGTAAAAGCTCGTTTGAAAGGTCTTGAATTGTATTTTCTTATGATATGAAGTTTATTTTGTTAAAACTATCAGGAGGTATATATAGTTTATTTGCTTTCATTTACCACACAAAAAATGTTCTGTGAATTTACCCTTCCCAAAAACTTCTGTCCGCATCAAAGAGTTACAAACATAGCTACATCAAAAGTGAACACACAGTTGGATAGTTTATATTGTTGGTAAACTAGCCTACAAATATAATTATTTTCCTTTCTTAAGATTTTGAGTTGAAGCCAAAAAAGTGAGATGGGGTAAGTTCGGTTGGTGGCATCAGGTGGGGCAAGTTACAGAAGTTTTTGACCAACTTCGCTTGATGAAAGCATAATTCCTACCAGATGATTGGGCTACTTTTTGTGTACTTTTTTTTGTTCTTACTAAGTTGTTTGTTTGTAATGGTCTAGTATGATGGGTCTCATTTCAAAAACAAAAACATTGGTCAAAAACATTGGTGAGAAAGAAGTCACTGTCAACTGTATACAAAGAGACATGAATAATACATGGAAGTGGCCTCAGATTAGAGAAGACATCTGCTCCTATGATATCAAAGACATTGTTGAAACAATCCTGCCTCCATCATTAGTTGGCACTCGTGGGCAGTATGCTGTGTCAGAGGCTGAGAAATATTAACATATATAGGCCTAGTTATTATAAGATAGTACTTATTAGATAGGTTCCTAAGTTAGATTTTATATAGCTAGCTATATAGGTCAAAGTAACAGTTACCAACATTTTTGAAAATTTGTTTTAAGTGAAAAAAACATTAGATATGAATTCAGACTAAAAACAAGTTTGAGAAAAATTTATTTTGTAGGCATACAAATCTAGTAACTGGACTCACAAATTGGTGAAGACAGCAAGGAAGACATGCTCCACATTATTTGTCGAGGTCAGATAAATGTGGAGTTCATAGCTAGATCTTGTATTATATTAAATTTCTATTGGTGACCCAAATACCCCTAGGACCCCAGAGTTATTTGGGGTTACTGTTTTTTTTAACTCAATTTTTGGGATATTAAATATTTTAAAAATTATTTCTACTACAGGCTTTGAATCTAGTGATGCTGAGGTGGTGAACATAAAGTTTGATAGGATTTGTGGAGTTCTGAATGTGGGCACGATTGAACTGAGTGACATGAAGTGTCTGAATGCTAATGGCTTATTTAGAGCATGTGTTGAGAATGATGAGCAGAGGTATGCTTTGCTGAATGCTGCAAAGGGGTTGATGCAT